>VDFB02086081.1:398305647-398359048 GCA_007258455.2 Sequoia sempervirens | reverse complement strand
TTTCTTCTCATTTCTTGTTAAAGGAGAGTAGCAATAAGATTTCCCATATTTGGATCTACACTACTACAACTATGAAAAAAAACTCATTTATCAAGAGAAAATTAATAAGATGCATTTATCTTCTTCTTCTAACTTAACATCTATAGAAGAAAGATGACTTAAAACCAAATTATAGCATTTAAATGTTCTATACTATAATCACCATCCTTCATTTCAAAATAATATAAGGTCATATTTTGAGATATAAATTGTTAGTAAGACTTTTAGTTTCCTATCCTCTTCTAAAACTTATATGCCATAGCTCCCTCAAAAATATTCAAGAAGATTAAATCTATGACACAATCGTATGATTCCTCATGCCCTCTTATCAAGTTTTAACCAATCTTCATCAGACACACCAAACGAATTATTTCCATCGGAAACTACCAACCAATGACCTCTTTCTTCAAGAAGATCCTTCATACTCAACTTACACATCTTGTACCTAGAACCATTAAATTTCTCAATATCTAGATGAGATGTGGAAGCTATGGTTTACAATCTTTTCCTCAAATATATAAAACCACACAATACAAAATATCCTACTGTAGCAAAAAACCCTTCAACACTTAAAATAAAGACATCCATCTCTCTATAGAATTGTAAGCTTTGATACCAAATTTTAGAAAATCAAGGTGACACTAGAATGCACTAGAAAATTCTAGTGTATGCAAATCAGAAATATATTTTCTTAACAAATATTACACACAATGAGATTATGTGATTGGATAAATCAATAATAAAAGAAGAAAATATCAAATCAAAAGTGACACAAAATTTAGGTGGACAAACCCTTTCAAGAAAACTACACACTCAAACAAATCCATAACTTATATTAATCCTTAATAGATTTACATCAATACAATTTCTCTCTTTGAATTTCTGCAGCACTTCGTTACTCCTCCAACCTATAAAATAACCTTACATCATACTAATCAAAGGTACCAATTTATAGAAGAGATGGGATGTGAATACCATTGTGGTATCTCAAAAGAAAAGAGGCATAAATGACCTACAAAAACTATAATCCCACCTTCATGGACAACCTATAAATAATAAAAATCATTAAATGATTACATGGGCTTCACATGGGTGCCATAACCCATTCCCAATAGGAAAAATATAACTACCAATGCTCATTACTTCTGGCAGCCAACATGCGTAGCTTAGTGCCCCAACATGTAAAAACATGCAATGGGATTCATCTTCATATCCTATTTGGATTCCTATGTGGAGGAATTTACATTTAAACCTTGTAATAACCACCAATTCCTTCTTTTATGAGTACAATTACAATGTTATATATAATTTTAATTAAACATTTTTTCCAACATGTCCCTAGGCATCCAAGTACACCTTTTGAGGATCATGGTTAAACATAAAAATGATTTAGGATTGCAAGGTTAATGCCACCTTATCCTAATAAAATCAAGTTCCATGACTATGAACTACAACATATATACAAAATGGTGTAAAATGAAGGTGTAAAAGAGTGGGGTGTGCACTCATATCCCTTACAATTTAACCTCAATTTGGTATATGTGTGCTTAAATATATATAATTAATGGAATCCAAAGTATGAATGTAGGGTCTATGCATAAAAATGGGGATAAAAAAGTTCCAAAAAATTATGTTTATCCAAAAGCACTCGTGAAAAAAAATGAAGTGTCTAAATTAAGGATTTGGAGCATTTTTGTTCTTTGAAGTAACATAAGGATACTGTAATGTGGATGCACCCCAATTTAAAATAATAAAATAGTACTCTTATTCTTGGAATAAATTTGAAGCTACCAATTTCAAGTGTTAGAGATAAATTAGTTTTGAAAATTCATGTTTTACAAATGACAAGCATGCTCTCCATTAGGTTTATGTATTTTAGACAAAGATTCTAAAAAACACCACTATGATATCTAGATCTATCTTGGATTTTCATTCATGTTTATTTTTAAACTTTGAATATATTAAGATTTTGATCTTTAATTACTTTTTCTAGTGTATTTTTTGTAAAAAATACATGTACTATTTTTATTTGTATTTTTCTTGCTCATCTAAATTAGAAAAACAAAATATTTTCACATATTACACTTGATTCTATACACGTGAAAATTTATTTTTCTAAAAAATTAGAGGGGACACATTGCTCAATTTTCTATTTTTCATGATATGTCTACTTAAAATATTAATAAAAAAATCATTAAAAACAATAAAAAATATCTAAAGTATTACATGATCTTAGCTAAATTTACAATGAAAGGATTTATAAAATACCTAATTATTATGCCTTACACCCATGCCTCATTTTGACTTTGAAAAATGGGGACTCCCTTTCTTTTTTAGTCTTCTTTTTCTTTTTCTCGAAAGTTTTTCCTTGATTTTCTTTTATCTTTTGGCATGTTGAACTTTTATGGTTTTTCAGCCTAGCATGATAGTAGAATCAACCTCAAAATCTTAACATTTTCCTTATATATCTCCCCGCATTCTTAATTACTTATCAATTTGTTAAATTTTTTCATACTAGCATGAGTTTAAAAAATTCTTCAAAACTTTAATTCGTCATGGTTTTTGTTGGGTTTATGTGTCACCCCATCAAGCTTTCAAATTCCATTATGTTGGCATACCCATGGACAAATATTTGATACCCAAATACCCAATACAAGATATGATGTGTCCCTAACTTGCCCTCAACTCTACATTATTGTAGTTCTTTGAAATTATGGAAATTTTCACATGGCGGCATGGGAAAGGTTTTATTTCCAATTGGTCTTAGTTTTCATTCATTTTAATTATCTTTCTTTGCATCCCATATGCTCTAGAACTATCTTCTTGCTCTTGAAAGACTTTGTGAGCTCAATATTGTTGATATGCTCTAAGCTATTCATTATCTATCATGTGTTTGTGGCTATTTATATTGTGTGGTCATGCTCGAGTGTTTCTCAATTTCCATGCTTCCAACCTTCCCACACATTATTTTCATGATCCCCTATCAAAATGATATTTCATAGGTTTTATTTCTCATGTTTGTTTATTTGACGTTTTATTTTTTCTGGTTGTTTGCTTTCCTTTGAATTTAGCTTTTAAGCATGCCTAGAATTTGTTGAGTTACAACTCATATCAACTAGATAGGACTCAAACCTAGGACCTTCCTTTTGCTATTGGAGTACTCTACCAACTAGGCTACTGGCCCCTCTTTGGCCAACCCATCGTCAGTCTGGTTGTGGCTTATTTCCAACACCCCCTTAAGCCATACTATTGGTTCTTGGGGATCTTAGCATGTCTTTGATACCACTTGTTGAGATGTAACACATATGGACCAAATAGGACTCAAACCTAGGACCTTCCATTTGCTACTGGAGTACTCTACCAACTGAGCTACTGGCCCCTCTTTGGCTAGCCCATCATCGGTTTGAGTTTGGCTTATTTTCAATAGGATTGACCATGCCATTTTGGATTTTCCCTTTCCCCTTGTGTTTCATTAGGTCCCTCTTGATTTCTTCCCTCTTTTTTCTTTTATTATTTTAATTTTCCCCTTGATCAAATTTATTTTCTCCCTAATGCATCCTTCAATTTTGTTTGTGTGTATGTTAACTCCCTTGTCAAACTGATAAACCTTTTAATGCACCCATGCCTCTTTTGATATAATGTTGAGGGTTATTCTAATCTATGATCTTTAACATATTTCCTTCACTAAGCATTTCATATTTGGTTGACTAGATTTCCCTTATCGATCCTCCTCTTGTAAGAATATGGTAGGTGGCATCTTTGATCTCTGATCCTCGATGGGACCAATATTCTTTTTGTTTCATCTACTATTTCTATAGGACAGATGGTAGGTTCAACACCCAAATACTGATAAATCTTCAAGTTAGGTATTTAACTCTATTGAGTTGTTGGGGTTCTCCTTGATAGTTTTACCTTTTTGGTACATGTTACATAGTATGTCCAACATCCAATACCTGAAATATTATACTTCACACCAACAATGGTATTGGGTTGTTAGATTTTATTTAGAAGGTATACCATTTTACTATAATTTATAGGGTACATTTTACCTCCAATCTGTGGCACCTTATGTTTCATACCCTTTTTTTGATTATATTTTTGGGGTTCCCCCTAATTTCTTCCTCTTGATGATATCATGGTTACATCTTCATCTTTGGTGAGATCAAGGTGACATCATATCTTTTCTAACTTCATGCTAAAGTCATGATGACATGATCACCTTGGTGAATTTTCAAGGTTACACATTACCTTATGCTATTTCAACATGAGTTATAGGGTATGCATGATGCTCGATATCTGATGCATTACAAATTAAATACATTACATGAGTTTAAGGTATAATGGTCTCTTACCTTATGACATGTGTTATGAAGTACACCCAATCCTTGAAGCTTGATTGCATGAGAATCTAATACATATTGAGATGATGATAAATTTTGTTAAGTATTGGTTCTAATGAATAACTATATACTACACTTATCCTTTAAACATTTTATTGATACTCTTTAATATTTGATTTATGTGGGATATATGTAGTATAATGCAAGGGGATCCTATAAGAAGTGAAATGAAATATGAATTTAAGGGTTATCATCCCCCATCTAAAAAAAGTTCACCACTGTGGATATTAGAGAATCATTCAAAGGGTCAGCATGAAGAAGATAGGATATTGATGGTAAAATTCATGGCTAAGTCTAGGTGCAAGCTACCAATTTCCAAGTATTAGTGAAATCTATTGAGTTGGTGCTTGAATACTCCCTAAGGTATGACTAGAATCAAAGGAAGGTGTTTTCCCTCTCTAGAGAGGTGGTATTAGATGTCAATATAGAGATGATTGAGGGGATTTTTTCTTCCCTTTTATACCCAATATGAGAAGATATAATAAATAAATTAGGTTATATTAGCATGAGAAGTAGAACAAGATGTCAACTTCCTTCATTAACAACAACCTTCTTCTAGTTCCAAGGAAGTCTACAAAAAAGATGATTAAAGTGAAACAAAGGATCAATTGTAAGATGCAAAATATGTTATATAACACTCCTTGAAGGTATATTGGCATCCTCATGCTATATATTCCACCTATGGATGCGCTATTACATATTGAAGATGATAGAGGATAAGAAGATTGATAGGGGAGCCATAATAAATGATAATATCTATAATAAATTTTTCAATGTATTAGAATCAACTTGTAATGCCATAAAATTGCACACTGCCAGGGGAAATTTCACATTTGCGTATTTGACCCCCACATTTATTGTTCCTAGCCGTATTTATGACAAGAACCTTATGGGTCTGAATTTCATGATTTCAACTCCATAAGGACCAATGATGAAGAAAAAAATTTTGCCACCTTGTTTCCCAAAAAATGATGAGTTTGACACCTATGAGGCGTGTGGATGTCCACGTGACGTGCTAGCGTCCCTATGTTTTTTCGAGTTTGAAATGAGGAATCATGAAATCTTTGGCTCATGACACATGCCCCTAGAGTTAAAATTCAAGAGTAATGGCTCCTTCCACCCATGTAGCAACACAAAACTCATTCATTTTCTCTCATTTTGTAAGTTCTTAGATTATAACACTTAACTCTTTCACTCTTCCTCTACACTCTTTCTCTTCTCTTCTCAATCTTGCTTCTACTCATAAATCTCTACTAGACTGAGGTCCCTCTAATAGCCAAATCTCTGTTGCAAGTAACGAGTAGTGCATCCGTCAAGTAAATACAGGGTCGTAGACTGTTGGTAACACTCTCTTGCTTCATGATCCCCTATCATCTTTAAATTATATTTCATTGGTTTTTATTTCCCATGTTTGTTTATTTGATGTTTTATTTTCTCTAGTTGTTTTCTTTCCTTTGAATTTATATTTTAAGCATGCCGAGGATTTGTTGAGCTACAACTCATATGAACCAGCCAGGACTCAAACCTAGGACCTTCCTTTTGTTATTGGAGTACTCTACCAACTAGTCTACTAGCCCCTCTTTGGCCAACCCATCATCAGTCTGGTTGTAGCTTATTTCCAACACTCCCTTAAGCCACACTATTGGTTCTTGGGGATCCTAGCATGGCTTTGATACCACTTGTTGAGATGTAACACATATGGGCCAAATAGGACTCAAACGTAGGACCTTCTATTTTCTACTGGAGTAATCTACCAACTGAGCTATTGGCCCCTCTTTAGCTAGCCCATCATTGGTCTGAGTCTGGATTATTTTCAATAGGATTTTACCATGCCATTTTGGATTTTCCCTTTCCCCTTGTGTTTCATTAGGTCCCTCTTCATTTTCCCTCTTTTTTCTTTTATTATTTTACTTTTCCCCTTGGTCAAATTTATTTTCTCCCTGATGCATCCTTCAATTTTTTTTGTGTGTATGCTAACTCCCTTGTCAAACTGATAAACCTTTTAATGCACCCATGCCTCTTTTGATATAATGTTGAGGGTTATTCTAATCTATGATCTTTAACATATTTCCTTCACTAAGCATTTCATATTTGGTTGATTAGATTTCCCTTATCGATCCTCCTCTTGTAAGAATATGGTAGGTGGTATCTTTGATCTGTGATCCTCAATGTGAACAATCTTCTTTTTGTTTCATCTACTATTTCTATAGGGTAGATGGTAGGTTAAAAACCCAAATCCTGATAAATATTCAAGTTAGGTATTTAACTCTATCGAGTTGTTGGGGTTCTCCTTGATAGTTTGACCTTTTTGGTACATGTTACATAGTATGTCCAACATCCAATACCTGAAATATTATACTTCACACCAACAATGGTATTGGGTTGTTAGATTTTATTTAGAAGGTATACTATTTTACTATAATTTATAGGGTACATTTTACCTCCAATCCGTGACACCTTATCTTTCATACCCTTTGTTTGATTAGATTTTTGGGGTTCCCCCTAATTTCTTCCTCTTGATGATATCATGGTTACATCTTCATCTTTGGTGAGATCAAGGTGACATCATATCTTTTCTAACTTCATGCTAAAGTCATGATGACATGCTCATCTTGGTGAATTTTCAAGGTTACACATTACCTTTTGCTATTTCAACATGACTTATAGGGTATGCCTGATGCTCGATATCTAATGCATTACAAATTATACCTTACATGAGTTTAAGGTATAATGGTTTCTTACCTTATGACATGTGTTATGAAGTACACCCAATCCTTGAAGCTTGATTGCATGAGAATCTAATGCATATTGAGATGATGATAAATTTTTGTTAAGTGTTGGTTCTAATGAGTAACTATATACTACACTTATCCTTTAAACATTTTATCAATACTCTTTAATATTTAATTTATGTGGGATATATGTAGTATAATTCAAGGGGATCCTATAAGAAGTGAAATGAAATATGAATTTAAGGGTTATCATCCCCCATCTAAAAAAAGTTCACCAATGTGGATATTAGAGAATCATTCAAAGGATCAACATGAAGAAGATAGGAAATTCATGGTAAAATTCATGGCTAAGTCTAGATGCAAGCTACCAATTTCCAAGTATTAGTGAAATCTATTGAGTTGGTGCTTGAATATTCCCTAAGGTATGACTAGAATCAAAGGAAGGTGTTTTCCCTCTCTAGAGAGGTGGTATTAGATGTCAATATAGAGATGATTGAGGGGATTTTTTCTTCCAAATTTATACCCAATATGAGAAGATATAATAAATAAATCAGGTTATATTAGCATGAGAAGTAGAACAAGATGTCAACTTCCTTCATTAACAACAACCTTCTTCTAGTTCCAAGGAAGTCTACAAAAAAGATGATTAAAGTGAAACAAAGGATCAATTTTAAGATGCAAAATATGTTATATAACACTCCTTAGAAGGTATATGGGCATCCTCATGCTAGATATTCCACCTATGGATGTTCTACTACATATTGAAGATGATAGAGGATAAGAAGATTGATAGGGGAAACATAATAAATGATAATATCTATGATAAATTTTTCAATGTATTAGAATCAACTTGTAATGTCATAAAATTGCACATTGCTAGGGGAAATTTCACATTTTCGTATTTGACCACCACATTTATTGTTCTTAGCCACATTTATGACAAGAACCTTATGGGTTTGAATTTCATGATTTCAACTCCATAAGGACCAATGATGAAGAAAAAAAAGTCTGTCACCTTGTTTCCCAAAAAATGATGAGTTTGACACCTATGCAGCGTGTGGATGTCTGCGCGATGTGCTAACGTTCCTATTTTTTTTTAGTTTGAAATGAGGAATCGTGAAATATTTGGCTCATGAAACATGCCCCTAGAGTTAAAATTCAAGAGTAACATATCCTTCCACCCATGTAGCAACACAAAACTCATTCATTTTCTCTCATTTTGTAAGTTCTTAGATTTTAACACTTGACTCTCTCACTCTGCCTCTACACTCTTTCTCTTCTCTTCTCAATCTTGCTTCTACCGATGAAGCTCTACTAGAATGAGGTCCCTCCAATAGCCAAATCTCTATTTAAAGTAATGAATAGGATGCCTGCCTAGTAAATACAGTCCTATCCTAGACTATTGGTAACACTCTCTTGCTTCTTGTCTATTTGTGAATAGATAACCTATTGCAGCTTTCTCTTGCGATACAGGTTCTCCTCCTTGAGTGAGGTTTGATTTTATCACTTCATATTTCTTTACTTTGTGTACACTTTCTCTATCTATATAGTTTTTTGTGGAGGTGGGAACACCAAAATGGAGGTTTGATTGCGGCAATCCCTAAAACAACCCCAACATTTTACCTCTTTCATCTTATGTACAGGTTGTTTGAACAAAGCTTGGAGGAAGATCTCAAATGCATAACCTTTTGTAAGTGGGCTCTTCATTTCCTTGTGTATATTTAGCATTTCATATTTTCTATCAATCTAGTTGGATAAACGAACCTCAGATATAAGCTAGTTAGTAGGGCTATGGCATTTTTGTCTGGAGGGTTAGCACTCTATCTACAAAGGATACCAGTGTGCCTCTAAGACTCTAGCATGCTACACTAGCATCTTGATCCCATGTTGTTGTCATCTGGTTGAGAGTTGCTCATTTTGTGACAAAGATCTCAATATTCTACTCTTTTGGTATTTGAAGCAGTCTATCTAATCACTTTATCTAATATTATGCCTTTAGGCTATTCTTTGCAATTTTTCATTCCACCTTCTAGTTTGATTAAATGAAACCAGATGTAGTTTAGGGTATTTTTTTCCCTGGGATTATCTTGGAAAGTAAGAGACTCATGAGCAGCGAATCCCCCTTCTCTAAATTTTGGTGAAACTGACGTGAAACATGTTGGATCTTTTTTTGCAATTTTTTAATGAACTTATGATTATGTTTTCTCTAAGGAATATTTTGATATGTTAGATGATGCTCTAGATGATTTCTTAGAAGCATATTCTTCTATCCATAGATCACTTGAGAAAAAATTTTCATCATAAACATCTACTTCCTCTTTGCAAGTTGATAAGTTTGTGAATGTTATTGTAGCCTTCATGGCTCCTCAAAATCCTAAGAGACCTATTGTTTACTTGACTCTAGCTAGACCTTCACCTAAGAGGATCCACACTATCCATGGGGTCCCATATCATAATGAATCAATAGATTTTTATATAAGGTTATTAAGAGTTAAAGACTCTTCCTCTTACAATGTCGTAGGGCACACATGTGACACTAGAAGAAATCAATAGAACTTGAATTAACAACATTTTGTATCTACACCTCAACGTAATTTAGTTCCCACTTCTTTACCACCTTCTCAACCAAGTCTTCCTTCAACTCCTAAACCTGTGACTAAAGCACCTGATGATTATGATCTTTTTGAGCAACTTCGTGTTACTTCGACTAAGATCTCTCTTTGGGATTTTCTTCAAACCGCTCTAGTTTACAAAGGTATGCTTTAGGAATCCTTGAAAAAGATCCTCTTGCCTTCCTCTACTATGTCAATGGATGTTAATGTGTTGATGTCTCATATTTGTGTGGATTTGTCGAATATCATGTTCTATCTATAAGAACTCCTACCCTTAGATGTGTAGAAGCAAGTGGACACATTAACGATCATAGTTAATGTCAAAAATATTGGTACTAGATGTGCCCTCGTTGACCCTAATTCAACTTTCAACATTTATGGTGTAGATCTACTACCTAAGATCAAGATTGATTCTTCTTCATTAGGTGCTTCTTCTTTGTATATTCATGGATTTGATAACATTGGTCGCCAAGCCCTAAGCATGATAATTTTTCCTTTACAGTTGGGACTTGTTACCTTACCCACTCTAGTTTATGTGATGTCTAGTCCCTTACCTTATAATATTCTCTTCGAAAGACCTTGGATTCATGCTAAGGGATCCATGACTTCCACTTTGCACCATTCCATAAAATTTATAGCTAACAGTCAAGTAGTTATGATCAAGGCTGACCCCAAAGTTGTTCACCTTTGTGAGTTGGCAGCTATTGGTCAGGCCTTGGTTGTTTCCACTCTTAATAATTTTATTCCATCACTAACCTTTGATGCATTGAAATTTTCTTTAGTGGTGTCATATGTAGAGGCTACCCCTGAAATGAATGTCCTTACAGAGGAGCATTTGAAAGTGGAGAGTCCTAAGTCTTCACCATCTACTTCTTCTGAATCAAATGCATGTTGTGGCGATGATTGGGGATCTTTGGAGTTCTTGAATTCTTTATCAAAGAATATAAAGTAGATACCATCCACCTCAACCTTCCACTAACTTTAAATACCTCCTCTAAGAAATATGATCAACCTCTCATTGATAAGAATAGTTACGACCCTATCCAAGAACCCATTTGTTCCCCTACTGAGGATGATAATCACACTTCTGTTAAGGAGGATAATATTTTTATTCCTAATGAGAAGGATGGTTGTGGTATCATGGATGAATTTGAAACCCATTGGTGGAATGATGCTCTCTACATGGAACCACCCTCTTCCCAAGCTTTACAAACACATTACATCCCTGGATACAATCTCATTTTGAAGTATGGTTATGGGTGCAAAGGTCTTGGGTGTATCGAACAAGGAATTCAGGACCCTATCCAAGTTAGTCCTCACAAGTGTAACTTGGTGTTAGGTTGCTGTCTTGAGTAATCTATGCAAAAACCATGGTGGAGTGTTAATATGATTTCAATTGAACCTCTTAATTTAGTCCATCCTAAGTTGATTGAGGATAAGGTAGAAATTGATGAAATTCCCCTAGATTTCTTCTCTTCAGAAGAAGCTCTAGGAGAATTCATGGGTATCTATTCTCATTTTCCTTATTTTCACCATAAGTGATGATTCTCATATTGCTTGAACAAACAAGAATACTTTGGAGAATCCATCTTGAATGTGGATGAGGAGACTCCTCTATCTAATGTGGATGATGGTGTTCCTCTACCTCACCTTAAGGACTGTAGTCCTCTCCTCAAGGGGGATACTATTGAAGTCTTGATGGATCCTAAATCTGCTAAAAAGGTATTTAAGATTAGGAAGTTCCTTTCTCCAAAAGAAGCTAAGAAATATTTCGATCTATTACATTCTCACCTTGATATATTTGCTTGGTCATATGAGAATATTCCTAGTATTGATGACTCTATAGTGGTCTACAATATCATCCTATGTCCCTATGCAAAGCCTATAAAATAAAAGATCTGAAAGATGAATCCCAAGGTTGCATTGCTGGTTAAGACTGAGATAGAGAAGCTCCTAAAAGTAGGCTTTATCTATCCTATTGACTAGTTTCCTTGGATCTTGAATATCATTTTTGTTAGAAAACCCGATGGATGTATTCATGTTTACATTGAATTTCATGATCTTAATAAGGCTTCTCTTAAGGATTATTTTTTGTTACCTAATAGCAATATTATTGTAGACTTGACTGTAGGCCATACCTTTTTGTCCTTCATGGATGGCTTCTCAGGCTATAACTAGATTCAAATTAACCCCAAAGATTAGTATAAGATAGCCTTCACTACCCCTTGGGGTGCCTTCTGCTATGTCATCATGTCGTTTAGGTTAAAGAATGTAGGTGCAACTTACCAATGGGTGTCAATGACCCTAATATTTCATGATTTTATTCACAAAATTCTAGAAGACTACATTAATGATATCTTGGAATAATCTATAACTCATCAAGATCATGTAGGAAATCTTTGTCTTATATTTGAAAGGTTCAACTCTATAAGATGAGGTTGAGTCCTATTAAGTGTGTCTTTGACATAGATGTAGGAAAATTATTAGGATTTATAGTTTCTCATCATGAAATTGAGGTCAAAACAAATAATATTGATGTGATTTTTAACATTCATCCACCTAGAAACATCTCTTAGCTATAGAGTTTACAAGGGAAGATTGAGGAAATTCATAGATTTAGATCTCAGTTGGCTGAAATTACCGTTCCTTTCACATGCTTACTGAAGAAATTTGTTCATTTCATATGGGATAATTAGTGCCAGAAAGCTTTTGAGTCAATCAAAATTTATCTAGCCAATCCTCATGTCCTAATTTTGGCTATGCAGGATAGACCTTTCTTCCTTATATTGCCACATCACCTTATGCTTTAGCAGCCTTGCTCACTCAATATGATGATGATGGTAGAGAAAGGACAATCTATTATATTACTCGTGTCCTTGTTGATTATGAAACTCATTATTCCACTATGGAGAAGCAATGTCTCACTCTCATCTTTGCAACACAGAAGCTAAGACATTACCTTCTTCATGATAAAACTCATGTCATTATTAAAAGTGATCTTCTGAAGCATTTTTTCACTAGAACTTATCTTGTCGAAAGTTTGACGAAATGGGTAGTGTTGTTTTTTGAGTTTGACATAAAGTTCATGACTTAGAAATCAATAAAGGGTAAAAAAATTGCCAATAAATTAGCAGACACTCCCTCATCTCACTCTTTCCGTAGCTTGGACTTATTCCCTGATGAAGATCTCTATGCAACTAGTCATGATCATGTATGGGAGATGTATTTTGATGGATCAAGATGTCAAAGTGGCTTTGGGTCAAGTGTACTATTAGTCTCCCTTGAGGGAAAGCTAGTCCCTCTCTCCTTTCAATTAGAATTTCACTGCACTAATAACATCACTGAGTATGAAGCCCTTATCACTGGGTTGTGTGCTATGTTTTCTTTGAATATAAAAATTCTTCACATACATGGTGACTCTAAACTTATTGTGAATCAAATTACGAGGATGTATCAAGCTAAGCAAACTAAATTATCTTAGTATTGAGATTTATATTTTTCCTTACTAGATCACCTCTCTTCTTTCTTGATAGATAGTGTTCCTAGGAGAGAAAATCAACACATGGATGCCTTGGTGAGTGCTACCTCCCTAGTACCCTTGGATAAGGACATAGAAGAATACCACTTCATGGTTCACATTCTTCTCTGTCCTACTATTTTTGATCGACCTAAATCCGATTCTCTCATGTGTGCTCACATAGACTTGAAGGAATTGTATTCAAACATTTACAACTATCTGAAGATTGGGAACTTTTCCGATGATGCGAAAAAGAATGATCACACTTGGATACAGAATATTTCAATCCACTATGTTGTACTATCAGATGTTCTTTAACACAAATCCTACAATGGTCTTTGTTGATGCCAAAAATTGGCAAGGTAATAGCCTTTATGGGAAACTCAATTAATGGGCAGACCAATTGCGCTAAACTAAGTGACCTATAGGTTTTTTAAGAAGTCGGCTTCTTCTATAATTAGGGTTTTGGAATGGGAAAAGGAAGTAGATATAAAAAATAAAGATCTAAGGTGAAGCGCCAAGGGGTAGATATAGGCACAATAAATCTATCTTTAGGGATTCAATTTAAGGGCAATTAACAGAAATCAAAGATAAAGATCCGAACAATTCATCTAATGAAAAAATAATTTTCACACTCATTTACTAAAAAGAGGATTCAAAGACATGATCTAAACCAAC
Organism: Sequoia sempervirens; assembly: GCA_007258455.2. Classification (NCBI taxonomy): domain Eukaryota; kingdom Viridiplantae; phylum Streptophyta; class Pinopsida; order Cupressales; family Cupressaceae; genus Sequoia; species Sequoia sempervirens. The sequence goes on along the minus strand of VDFB02086081.1, from coordinate 398,345,070 downwards.
AAACTTGCATTAAAATCATAGAAGTTCTGCAAATGAACAATTCAGGACAATAATGGGACAATATCAATGTTTTATCAAATAACATAAGAAAAATAGAAAGGCCAAACAATGGAACAGTCTGAAAGTATCACGCAATAATCTAAAAGCATTAAAAAAAGGCCTGGTGTCTTTCTCTAATTTTTCTGCATCTTTCAAACTCATTTTCTAAAGCAAGAAGCAATATATATAGCTAGAAATCCCACCACCTAGCGGGCTAGTAACATAAGAGATTTTGTATCTTGAGAAATGATGGCAATGACAATGATTTCCCTCAGGCATTGTAATAGAAAGGATTCAGGCCACAACACGTAGTTCATTCCTCTCCTTCTTCAATGAAAGCTTGTGTTGGGAAGACACATGGAAAAATTCCTTACTATCAACGCTGACTGTGGGGTCTACCAAATAATGCATGCGAATGAAAGCTACGTGGCATGCAGATGCATCTCGCAGAAAAATGAAGGTTAGCAACTATGAATAGCCCTCAGTGATGACACATGGAAGCATGATGGGAGCTGGTAGAAGATCGAAGGAAGCATTTGTTGTGAGGAGTGCCTGGCAGACATGTGGTGGCAGCCAACAAAGTTTAGCAAAAGGTGGCCCAATTGAGAAGCGAAGGATGGCACTTCAAACATATGAGGCACAGGCTGGTACTTAGAAAAATAAAACCACCCAAAGGGAGCTCGAGGAATTTTATATTCATAGCTTTTGGCAACTACCATGGGCATTTTTCCTACAGAATGAGGAACCCAAAATTTTCTCTGGCTTGTAGACCAGAGTCCCATCCATGGGGCAATGGAGTCAGAGCTTGGAAAGAGTTGCTTTCAGAGGTAGCCAGTTTCCCTCAGATGGTCTTGATATATTGCACAGATTCTCTTGTGCTTCACTCAGGTTGAGCATCTCTTTATAAGTTAGTGTCGTAGGTAAACCAGCCCCAGACTCAAATTGAAAGAGTATCTGCACAATCAGATGAGTGATACCTTCAATATTTGCCATTGTAGGGGGTTGGCTAAAATTCTGGAAAGCAAACATGTCATGTTGCTTCTCTTCAATCTTCATCACAATTTTCTCTACTATGGCCACCGACTCATTCACAAGGAATAGGGAGGGTAGGCCCACCTAAGTTAGTCAGGAAAATTTTTCCCACATGCTATCCATAGTCTTATTCAAAGTGGCTACGCATGCGTTAGCACAAAGGATAGCTGAGTGGTAGTGGATGAGTTTTTTTTCTGTCTTGGTAGCAACCTTCCGATCCTCAATCCCTGCCTTTGCTAAGTCTTCATCTAAGACCATGTATAACTTAGCAAAATTTTTTCCTCAGGAACCCTTTCTGTAATAAACTACGGGAATTTCTCAATTTCTCCAGAAACCTCCTTGCTCAATCTCGTCACTCGTGACATATATTGGAGCATCGGCTGTAGTGTCAAATAGAAGGCCTTGACCTTTTCCTAGTATGAAATATGTAGCTGCTGAGTGACTAGAATGAGGTTCAACTGGGCAACGGGGGCCTAGGGAATACTCCTTAGAAGGGAAATTTTTGCATCTTTAGAGTTGATATTCTGTGTCAGCTCCACGATACTCTTGTTTGTGGATGCAAGTTGTTCTGACAAAGTCCTCCATTCTGCGAACCATTTATCTTCGGCTCGACTTTTGTTCGCTAATTCTTCTTCAAGGGAAGACTTCATTTCCTGGAGTTTCTTTTCCAATTGGGCCCTTTGGTTCTCAAAGTATACATCCTTCTATTGCATTTGTTGCTTGAATTAAGCACGCTATCGTTCAACCTCCTCACTCTTTTGCTGCACCGCCTCCTCTGCCAAAGTTAATTAGTTCAGATAGTCTTGGTTTCTCTGTCACAATGCATCAACTAGGGTGGGGTCAATGGATTGTAACTTTGCAAGTTCCTCCTGGAGTTTGTTCTACTCTACCTCTATTGTCCATGCTTTCTCTGATAAGCGCTTAATTTTTTCTTCCATCACCTTTTCTTTCTTTTGCAAGAAATTGACCCTATCCTTCACAAGTTTCAGCTCCTCTTCTTTCTTCTTTAGTTAGCGACCAGACTTGAGGAAGTTAGTGGTCACCACCCGCTATGTTTCTTCCATGAGCTCAACTTTGTCCTATGGTTGGGTTATGCTCAGATCAAGTCCCATGGTGAACATGCTGTAATCATCGGGTTGTATCTCCCCTTGCAATTTGATGATGTTCAGATGCATGGTTGTGAAATGGATCAATTTTTGAGCTTCATTGTAAACAGTATACACCTTTGGCTTTATTGGCTTCTTGTTATCCTTTGTCTTTCACTTTTGAATTCTGAGAGCCCACGCTTCCTTTGTAACATCACCCTGTGTGACAAATTGGGATGATGATTGAACTAGCCTACCTGTGAAAGGTGCACCAAGAGGTAGGGTGAAAGGGAATGTGAGGGTAGTAGTTCTAGGCATTCTCTTCTTAGGGAGATCAACTGTAAGCAGGGAGAAATGAGGGACATGCCAAAACCCAATTTGTGAACTAGCGGGAGGACTCATCGGCTGTTGTGGTGATTGGAGAGTCATGATGAACTCCATCTACCAAGCAGACTGGGTTGGGCTTGATATAGTAGTAGTGTAAGGAAAGTCAAGGTGCGGAAACAACTCTCCTAACGTCAAAACCTCAGAGAAGAATGTAGATATACTTTTAATTTTTCAATTACAATTCAATTAAGATGCACTATGAAGTAGATAGCAGAAACAGAGTATTTGACAATCACACATGAACACCAGATATACATGGGAAAACCCTTACGGGAGAAAAACCCACCACACCAAGAGAAGTCACTTTGTATTATAGTAATAAATATTACATACAAGTTTCAGATGTATCTTTCTGATGTCTGTATATAGCAGCATTCACCATGAACAATCTTGTACAAGAACCTTCAAGTTACAGTCTTTATAGATTAGAATACATTTATTGATCATACAACCACCCAACAATCCATCGATGCAACCAACCGATCACAATCTGCAATCACAGAGTATAACCATGTTGTTCCATGTTCATCGAGCTTCCTCACAGAACTGTCACAACGAACTATCTTCCAACTGTTCAGATTCGGCTTCTCCTATTGGTCCATGAGACTCCACATAGGATGGTTAAACAGTCAACATAGCTCACATTGTATCGGCATGTCGGTGAGATACAAGAAGTGTCTCCCCGATGCCCTAAAATCTTCATATCGATGTCACCAAGAGTTATCATTATCGCCAAGATGTTTCACCGAGATCACAACATGTATCGACTTCAGATTTCCTTTCGGCAAGAGTATCGCTCTCACCAAGACATCCCAACGAGCCTTCTTGTGTTACACCGAGTTCAAAAGACTATCGCTAAAACATCCTTATGTTGCTAGGAGTTCATACCAAGTTCCATATGTTATACCGAGTTCCAAAGAATAGTCAGCAAGACTTAACACCTTTGCCAAGAGTTCTTATCGAACACATATATGTTACACCAATGACCACCATTCGCCAAGAGTTATACCGAAGACCCTTCATCATCGGCGAGACTCACCAAAGTTGCTGGGACTTCTTATAAAAACCATCATGTTAAACCGAGACCATTAGTCACCACGAGTCTTATCGAGAATAGACTTCAACATCGACGAGACATAAACACATCGCCGAGACATCATAACGAAACAATCATTGTTACTCTGATGAACCCAAGTGCATTCCTGTCAGTGAGACTTTAACTATTCGCTAGGACTTCATAGCAAGAACCCTTTAGTTATCCCAAAGACTTCAATACAAAACATACTATCGGTGAGAGTTTAACACATCGCCCAGACTTCTTCCCGAACGAAGCCTTTCGGCCAAGGGTCTCAATGATAAGCGATAGAATGGCTTGTTGGCCACAGATCTCCACGAGTGGTAAGAGGTCACACTGAAAGAAATATGTCATAGCAAAGATTCCAAAGTGTAACCGTTTGGTGAGACTCCTCCAAGGTCACAACAACCTGTACAAAACATGATGTTCCATACTGCTAGTCGGCCAGACATAAGAGCTGTCACACCGACTTGGCTCCAATGGAGGTTTCAGCCTGTGATGATTGAGGCACATATTTCCAACAAGTAGCAAGATGGGTGTCAATAGCGACCATGCTCATAGAGAGAGAGGTGAGAGTAGATTGGGCAGTGGAAGACGGTGTAAGGGTCTATGAAGGCGTTAAGATAAATGGCCTCATATGAGAGAACTGGGAGAAACTTCCAACGATAATTGTGGCAGAGGTAGAAAAGGAAGGGCTGACACTTGTAGTGGTGGGTGCCATAGAGATAGCAAGGGACACTAGAGATTGCAAAGTAAGAGAAGGAGCAAATGTTACTTATTGACTAGATAATTTTAGTTCTTGGCTCGCCATGACCTCTTGGCTTGCTATGGGTGCTTGTGAACTTTCCCTAGAAATTGCTTCTGTGTGCTACCATTTGGTGGGAAAGGAGTCTTCCACCTCTACAGTTTTCGGTTGTTGCTAAGTTGTTCTTGTCCTTACTGCAATCTAGGTGTGTGTCCATGAAGCTCTCAATAGGTTCAATTGCACATTTGAAGTAATCTAGCTAGGCTGCTCTATTTCCTTCCTCTTTTACTGAGCGGAGGCCGATAACACTTCTACTTCTTTCTCCTTTCATTTCTCTGCATGCTCTTTAGACTCCTCACTGGAGTCATTGTCCTTGTCAGCACTTGTATTATAATCTATGTGCACCTCATTCCACAATCTATCAAATTCCTCATCCAATGCCACACTTCCATAAGGGGCCTCGGGTTGTTTGATTTCTTGGCGGTACACCTAGAAATTTTTAATTCTTTCCTCTTTCCATCCTTCTATTTTTAATAATTTTTTTTGAAGGTTGACCCCTATTTTGTGCTTCTCATCATACTTTTCCGTAGTGAAGTAGAACTTATGCCATGGTAGCCTACTATCCTCTATAGGAATGTAAATCAAATCAACCAGTAGATCATCCAGATCTTTCAGCAGGTTCTACCTCTTTTCCTAGTAAGGTTGGGAATTGTGCGTTACCTTGACATATTTATTCGATAGGTCATTTTTTGGGTTGTAATTCCATTCATCATAGATCATCACCAACCCCAGGTGAGCCAGCTCATCTTCCAGCAACTTGTGCATTTGTTTCTTGTTCATGACCACCATTTTAAAAGTTAGTAGGTAGATGAAAAACCCCTTTTTCTTGACCTCTCTCCCAAAAAAGGTGTATTCGATGATGGATACTTGCCAAAACATTTCAAGGGCTAGCACCCAATTTCTGACACAAGCCGAAAGGTGAAATGTTCCTCAGCGAAACCATGTATCTGAATGAATGTGAAATCCACTTCGAGAAACCATCATCTCCCTTTAAATCTTGCAAAATTAGAGTCAAGAAATAATTTGAAAATGCATAATAATCATAAGTAGAGGAGAGGAGAGGAGTTCATTTAGAAACTGGCCTCCTTTTTCCAAATCCATAAAAAATAGCCAACTTCACATGCTTCTTGAAGAAATCAGGGTTCTGATGCAAAAACATATGGGAAAATAAGGAAACCTTAACCTCCATTGCATTTGGTAGTTCCTTATCGGTTTTATCATCTCATCAATGAGGAATTGTGAAAAATCATACTAGAAATAGGAATGTTTCCTACATAACTAAAACCCCGGACCCAACTGAAACTCATGCACATCCTTGTCAATGTCAGGCCGCAAACAAATGCCAACATTGAGAAGGCCTCCTGCATGTCCGTTGGGAAGGCATTGTGTGATGCTAGGATCTTTGGTGGATTATGTTGATTTTCCTTAGGTCTTTGGGTTTCTTTGTTATAAAATTCCAAAGCCTTCTATCTAGTTCTCCATATTTCTTCCCCCATTTTTGGAGTGAATGGCTCTATCTCTTTTGCTTTGGAGCTTTGGTCAGGGATGCATAATATATTCCATATAGCTCCTAGGAAGATATTAACCTTTAAATCTCGGCCCTCTATGGTGCTAGTGCTTGGTTTGAAATGCTCGATGGTTGCATCGACTAGTTCTAGGAAATAGTGCACAAACGAGACCATATATTGTGGGAGCCCACTAAACCATAACTTTTGCGCCAAAGTCTCTGGGTCACTGAATTTCTTCATCCTTTTGTAGGCTGCCTCCCTCAAAGACTTATGGTTCTTTGCAAGAATGGGATCATGAATATTATCCCAATCCTCCTTTATTAGGCTCTGGTTTCTATAACTTTTGGGCCTATCCAGGACCTGTGTGTTTACCCATTCTGGCTTATCTTGTATCCCAGATGAAGCATAATAGATGTCTTCAAAGACATAGATGGTTGATGCTACACGCATAACATCAAACAAGCTCTGAATTTCCTCTCCCTGTGTCTCTACTTGTGCCTCCACTTGTGAACTTTATACCATTTTCCTTTTGCTGGAGACTTCTACTTAGCTCAAAATTTATGCATTTTACCTTGGCTCTGGTTGTGCTAAAAATTTCTTTTGCTCTAGGTAGCATGTTTGAAAAGCTTTCACAATGCTATCCTTTTGCATGAGATAGTTATTTCCTTATTGAGGTGGCCAACAATGCTTACGTTCTAGCATTAAATTTGACATGTGCTCCCGATCATTTTCTCATGTGAAATTAATTACTTGCCATTTTGAAATGACAAGAATTCATAATGACCTTTGATAATGATGTATTCCGGAGTGATTTTCTTTGAATTTGAGCTGACAATTTGAAGGAAGCTTAGGCATTTGTATGTTGTGGCAATTAATATCCCAAACAAAATGATTAAGCTAAATATGCAATAAGTGCATGAAAAGATATGGGTTCTGCCTTGGAGTTCAAAAAATTCCTGCAACACAACACCTCAGCATTCGGCCATATGAACAACCAACAAAGACTGCCACTAGCTTATGCTTAATTAATTAGCTCCTACTAATCCTGCACACAAGAAATCATACTTAGCAGATGCAACCAGGTGGGAAACTCAAGCGAACCTTGGTGCAATTTTTGAGATGGTACTTGATTAACATCATGTTTATGGTATGCAAAATACCATGCTTATCCTAGTCATTTCTATAAATAAACACTTAGGCAATAGCGAAATCACACTTAGCAATGTTAGTAGAATTAGAAATAAGCAATTGGCTCAACATTCGGCATTAGCAATTGCATAGAATTTGCATAGATCTTAGACTTAGGTAGTCTGCGTGTAGAGCTAGTATTAGGTGGTTGCATAGAGCTTGTCGCCATGAATACCCCAATTAGGCTAGTATGCAAGAAATCCCAGTTGACTTTTCTTGGTGAAATTTCAACTAGGCGCCTCAAATGAATGACCAAGAATAAGCATTCTCTGGCCATTATATTGATAAAGTGGGTTCTAGGGAGGGATTACATTGACTATAAGGACAAGTAAAAAGTTAACACTAATGTGTGCTCTCACTTCATGGAATCCATGCTCGACATTGCGATTCCCAAGCCGTCAGTTCTTCATTTGGTGCTCAAAATATTTTCAAAGAAATACTTGGGCGGCCTCAGAGAGGTGGTGGCAAACACTGCATTCGGTATAGGTTTTCTAATGGCAAGTGACCTCTAGAAATACATTGAAGAAGACCTAGTTGTACCATGGGTGCCATTCCTGAGTGGTTTCTGCATCCAGTCACAAGAAGAACATCACCAAAGGGTCACCCATGCATTCCATTTCTTGTTTCGCCTATACAATGTGGTGTCCTTTTATTACATCGACTGTTACACTGACTTCAAGAACTTGGTGCACCCTCCACCACTTGTTGTTGCTCCTATGAATGCTTCTGGTCCTAATGTTTCCCCTACTGATGAAGTGATTCCAGATGTTGCCATTGATGCCTCCATTGCTACTGCTCATTCCCAAGACTAAAAATTTTCTTTTATGCTTCTAAGAGCTAATACCCATTAGTATGTTTTTTATACATATTCCTAGAAAAGGATTTACAGTAGATAGATAAAGAAGATACAAAAAATAGATAAATATATACTCTAATAGCATGGCCACTGAGCCATTTTTGATAATGTATTTATGAAAGCATATAAATATAATGAAGATATAACTTATATTATACTTCTGTCTCTTTTTTTCTGTGGTTCTACAATGTGGGTTTTCTTTTCTTTTCCTGCATGTGTGTGTTCACTTCAATTCCACATGTGGGTGTCATTCCTTTTCTTCATGGGTTGCTTTTATCTCTCTGCACTTTGCAATAATGGGTTCCATTTGTTTCCACTTCCTTGCACTATAGAATTAATTATTGAAAGACTGGCCGACAAAAACACGAAAGAAAGATAATTACATTACTCACATATTTACATTGGTAGAATAATTTTGAGGCTTAATTGAATAATTTAAGGTGGATTTCGTTAACAAGAATCCCCAATACCTCTTGCTCCATGGTTTCTAATTCAAACACATTATGTTGTCTACATTGAATTACTTTGAAAGGGCCTTCCCAGAGGCTATCAAACTTTCCATGTTGACCTAACTTTGTAGCCCTTTCATTAAATTTTAGCACTAGGTCCTCGTATTTTAGACCTTGGTCTAAAGCTTTCTTGTCGAACCATCTTTTAACCACCTATTGGCAGCTGGACATGGCTATCGGGGCCTTTTCCCTTTTTTCCTACACTTCTAGCAACTTGGCCAGCCAAACCTCCATGGCATCATTTTTCTCTACCTCGAGAGATTTGAGCAATTGCAGTGCCCAAATCTCCATGGAGATAGGCAATAGTTCTTATATTCCATACACTAGCTCATACGACGAAGTATTAAGGACTTTCTTAGGAGTTATGCAGTCTGACCAGAGCGTCATTCGAAGGTTTTTATGCCATTCTCGCTAGTGCTCTAAACCAATTCTTTAGATGAGTCAGAGTAAATTTTTGTTAGTCGACTCTACTAGGCCATTACCCTATGGGTAGTAGTTTGATGATTTTTTTAAGAATATGCCATGTGTGAGTGAAAATTGACATACCTTAGAGCCTAGGAAAACCTTGGCATTGTCAGAGATGATGGTTTTAGGAGGGCCGAATCTTGTCACTAGTTCCTCAAGGAAATCCACTATCTCTGCCTCCATTGCATTCTTCAGGGGTATTGCTTCAGTCCACCTAGTAAAGTAGTCTATGGCTGTTAGAATCCATTTGTGTTTGGCACTGGAGGCGGGATTGATCATTCTGATGAAATCAAGGTCCTATTGTGTGAAAGGCTCATCAACCACTATCAGATTGAAAGGCATTATGGAATTTTTTCTTCTCCCTGTGAAGAATTGGCATTCCTTGCAAGCTTTTACTAGGGAGTATGAGTCATTAAAAAACGTAGGCCAAAATTAACTAGCATACATGATTTTAATGGAAGTGGTCTTTGTAGAGAAATGCTTTCCTGTGAGACTTCTATGGAAAGTGTCGAGAATCCACTTTGCTTGCTCTGTGGTGACACATTGCAATAGAACACCATTGAAGTTCCTCTTGAAAAGGACCCCTTCAATGAGTGCATATCCACTATTTTGCAGTCGGTAGAATCTTCTCTTTTGAGAAGGAAGAATGGGAAGATAATTTCTTGTGTGCATGAATCTCACTCTATTCACTAGCTATCAGCCTTCGAGCTCAGACTCATTTGTTAGAACTAGCTCCGGTTGCTCTTTTTTGGCTATCATTTCCTTGTCATGCACCAAATATTCACACAGTCCTCTTCCTCAGACAATCTTTGTAGGCTTGACCTCAATGTCATATTCAAGGATCTTAGTGATCCAATTAGCCATTTTTTTGGTGATTTCTCCTTCCATGATGTATTCGTGCACACTGAAATGCACAACAGAAAAAATCACCTTATTTCAATATATTAGGTGTCGGAACTTCTTGAGCCCCTTAAAAATTGTGAAGGCTTTCCTTTTGAAGAAGTTGTAGTTCGTCTCATATTCCTTTAGGGTCCAGGAGTGAAATTCTATTGGATGGTATCCCTTTCCTTCATCGTCCTTTTGAGTTAAGACAGTAGAAATGCTTGACTTGCTATTGAATACATACATTATGAAGTCCTTTGATAGGTCTGGATTAACCAACACATGAGCTAAAGAAATAGCATCCTTTACCTTCTTGAAGGCTTCTCTAGCTTCTTTAGTCCATTTAAATAATTGATCCCTTTTCAGCATCAGAGTGATTGGTCTGATTATCCCTACAAAATCCAAAATGAATTTGCTCACAAAATTTACCTTCCTTGGGAAGGATTGGACTCCTTTCTTGTTGACCGATAGGGGAAGATCTTTTATTTCTTTCACCTACTCAGGATCAATTGCAATTCCTTCTTTAGACACTATGTGTCCCAATAGCTTGCCTTGCAGCACTCCAAAGACACATGTTTTTGGGTTCAGGGATACCCCAAACTCCTAAAAAAATTTGAAAACCACCTCAAGGTGATTGAAATGATCATCCTTATGTTTGGAGAAAATAGTCAAATCATCCAAATAAATTAGGATAATCTTGTTAATCAATTCGCCAAAAGCGATATCCATTGCATGTTGGAAAGTGGCTCCCACATTTGAAAGGTCGAAAGAAATTTTAGCATATGCGAACGTTCCCCAGTTGGTAGTGAACATTGTTTTTTGTTGGTCCTCTTCTTTGACCCAGATTTGATTGTAACTAGAGAAGCCATCTAGTAGAGAATTTTTTTTTGAACCTACCACTATTTGCAATATTGTCTCCATAGAAGGAAATGGATAATGGTCCTTTAGGGATACTCTATTAAAGTCCCAAAAGTCAACACACAAGTGGATGTCTCCATTCTTCTTTTGTACTAGCACCAGGTTGGATACCCATGTGTTGTGCTTGATCGAGAAGACAATCTGAGTCTAAATTAGCTTTGTTAGCTCCTGCGCCATCATGGATTTGATCTTCGGATTCACTGGCCTCTATTTTTGGTGGACTAGTTTTGCACCTTCCGTCAGCTCTATTGCATGATAGATAATTTTAGGATCATATCCCTTAAGGTCATCATATGACCAGGCTACCACTTCTTCATACTTCTCACATAAATTGATGATCCTTTCGTTATCATGATGTGAAACATCTTTCCAAACTTTGAGCTTTCTTGCATCTCTGACCTGAAGGTCCGCATAGTCACTTTTGTCTGCTACAAACTTCCTTTTGTCATTTCTTGCATTGTCACAATCAAATAGGTTTTTGAGAGTGAAAATTCCCTTCAGAAGCTTATTAGACCTTAGCTGAATGATTTTTCCATCCTAGGCTTCAATAATCTTTGGTTGGAGTTGGTCAGCGAATTCTCTCGACTATTGGATGAATGAGGTGATGTGTTCATCACTGTCAAATACCTGCTAACTCTAATCATTATCTGGAATTTCTAGTTGGAATATCACTCGTACAAAGTGTTTATTATGCATTAGGTCAGAGGAAGGTTCAAATTGAGATCTGATTATAGCCATGTGATCTGCATCAACATTTTTTTCTCTGGGCACTATCTAAATGTTGAAGGCTTCAAAACCTTCTATTAGATCCCAGACTATGTGTCTATATGATCTCATGCATACATTATTAGTTACGAAAACCACCTCGGACTTGGTTGATCATTATTTTAGAATCTCCAAATACACCATTAATTGCTTAATGCCCATCTACTCGACGAGGCTTAGATCTTGTACTTGGCCTTCATACTCAACTTTATTGTTTGAACAAGCGAATTGGAAGCGAAAAGATCGAAGTGTCTTTTCATTGTGTGGGGATGTCAAACATATCCTAGCCCTTGCACCCACCTTCCATCTTGCTCCATCAAAGTGCAATGTCCATAGCTCTAAGGCTTGACCATTCTCAAGTTCCTTCACAACCTTTGGAAGCACTTGATCTTCATCATAGATGACATGGGTGCCCAACCCGATAGCATGATAGTTTCCAAAAGGGTCAAAATTATATATTTTCTCAAGAGGACTTCTTTATCAATTTGATCTTCGTTCAGCTTTTCATCTTCTAGCAACTCATTGCAATACATTTCCTCCTTAGTGAAAGAGGTATGGGAAGCTTCAAAGTTGATCATAGCTTCATTGGCCACATGTTCTAAGTGTAAAACTTCAAACACTATTTTCATTTTAGCTCCATGCTTGGTCCTTAGGATCAAGTGTGACCAATCCAAAGAAAGATACCCTCCTATCTTTGAAGTGAATTCTTGGGATAGGAAGAGGCTAAACATAGGGGGGACATCTATGATCATAGTGTCTTGCAGAACTATGACACTAGGGTAGGAGAACAGAGTCAAGGGGAGGTCTTTGATGACACCTATGGTTTCAACATTGTTTCCATCAAGTTTCATAACCCCCTTCTTTAAAGGCTCATAGCTAAGTCCTAGGGCTTGAACGATCTGCTTAGGCATGACTATAGTGCTAGTGCTAGAGTCAATCATGGTGTTGTGCAATAATTTCTCTCCCACAATGAGGGTTAGGAAGAAGGGTTTCGGTTTTGGCTTATCTTTAAGCTCGATAGGGGCTTCCTTTGTGTTATTCATGAGAACTTTGGTAGGAGGTGATTGATCAACAACCTTTCCTTTGAGTGATTGCTCTGTTGACTCAATGATTGGATCCTCCTAGAGAGCCTTTAGTAGCAATGTTTTCTCTTCCAAAATAGCTAGGATATCCCATAGGGACACATTAGAGGATGATTTTTTCAATTGTTCCACTGCATTGAATGGTGGTGGATTTGTGGGATTTTTCTCCTTAGCTCTTGTTACAACAATTTCCCTTCACAAAAACATTGTTGTGCCACTGCAGAGGTACTGGGCAGTTGATTAGAAGTACTTTTGGGCTACAAACTAAGTAGTTGTGGAATAACTGATTTTCCTGTGAATCTCCTCTTTGAGCGAGTGTTGTAATTGGACTGTACTTCTGGGGTTTTCAATGTGGATGCATCATTTTTGAACACTGCCTCCTCTTCTTCCATCCATAAGAAGAGCGTGTGATCGGGAGCAATATCCGTTTCATTACCAAAGACATCCCCTACACTTGTGTGGTAAGCACCATGTTTTCCATTTGTAGAGGCATATACATAACCTCCATGGTTCGATGTTGTGCCTTGAATGCACTGCTTCGCCACCTTTTGTTTTAGATTGCCACACGAGAAATTCCAAGGTATATAAGAGTCACCACAAGGGAAGCACCAGGGGTTGGTGTCATCGACTAAATTGTTTTTCCTTGCTGTTAGCTCTCTACTTGAGCTTGGGTTAGAATTTTGCAATGGAGAAGGAACTAGTACTATTTGATTAGTTTTTTGTGCATGTGGATTTGTGTGAGCCCCTCCTTAGAACTAGTTTTGTTAGTGAGAAGACCTTTTGACTTGATAATTCTGATAAGTTGGCTTCAGAGGCATGGCCTAGTTCCACTTGTTCATAGTTATCTCATTGTCCATAGCCCACAATGTATCCTTGATGTCACTTATATCATCCTTTGAAGAGTTGGATGTGGAAGCAACATTCTGCGGTGCACCTGGGTATGTATACATGGATTGAGGAGGAGCTACTACACTAGTAGATGATATCACTTGGGTGGGAACTAATATCTCTGGAAACATAGACATGATAGGCCAAGGCAGAAACTTTGCAACATCTATTAGATTGTTCTTTGCTTTAACTATGACTCTATAAGCATCTAGTAGAGTGGTTTCACTAAATGACTGGATCATCATTGAAATGTTGACGTTGATGGAATTTAGGTAGAACATGAACGCCAAGTTGGGTGGCGGGAAGATTGCAACCTGAATTCTTTGCTAGGTTATGTGAAACCAAGCATTGAAGTCAGTCATGGCTACATATGGGGCCCACTTTCTGATCTCTAACTGATGATATTGCGAAGGCCTATCTCCATCATTTGAGAATTTCTTGTAGAAAGGGTCTCCAAGCTGATCCTAATTACCCATAGTATTAGGCTACAACATGCATCGTGCGGTACCTATCTAGTGCCTTGCCTCTAAAAGAGGTAGCGAGAAACCTTAACGCTATATTTTGGTCTATAACGCCATGTACTAGACATATGTCCACAACATCTTGCAAATTTTCAGATGGTGTTCTTGAGCCATCTCCGATGAATTTAGGTTTAGCTTTTAGAGAAGAGACTGGGATAAGGGCCCAAATGGCGGGTGCTACTAGTGCTACAAGAGGACTTCTGGCACCCCATGCCACATAATCTCTATTAGCAATGAGCAACATGGCTAGTGAAAGGGGTGGAGGAAGCAAAATTTTCACTAATTTTGTCATGACTTCTATTATCCCTAATGGCAACACTAATAGCCTAGAGTTATTCACTATTTGGGACCTAGTAATAGGCCGATGGATCATAGACCCTCTTTGAATTTAGATTCCTTTAAGTAGTCCCATTGGGTGTGCCAGAAAAAAGAAACTGTTGATGCCAAAAATTGGCAAGGTAATAACCTTTATGGGAAACTCAGTTAATGGGGGGACCAATTGCACTAAACTGAGTGACCTCCATGTTTTTAAAGAAGTCGACTTCTTCTATAATTAGAGTTTTGGAATGTGAAAAGGAAGCATATATAAAAAATAAATATTTAACTAAGGCGATGCACCAAGAGGTAAATATAGGCATGCTAAATCTATCTTTTGGGATCCTATTTAAGGGCCTAATCGATAATATGCTATGTTCCAAAATTAACATAAATCAAAGATAAAGATCTGAACAATTCATCTAATGACATAAAATAATTTTTAGACTCATTTACTGAAAAGAGGAATCAAAGACATGATCTAAACCAACAAACTTGTATTAAAATCATAGAATTTCTACAAATAAACAATTTAGGACAATAATGGCATAGTATCAATGTTTATCAAATAACATAAGAAAAACATAAAGGCTGAACAATGACAATATGAAAGTCTCATACAATAATCTAAAAGCATAAAAAAAGGCCTGGTGTCTTTCTCTAATTTTTTTGCATCTTTTGAACTCATTTTCTAAAGCAAGAAGTAGTACATATAGCTAGCAATCCCACCGCCTAGCAGACCAGTAACAAAAGAGATTCTATATCTTGAGCAATGATGGCAATGCCAATGATTTCCCTCAGCTATTGTAATAGAAAGGATTTGGGCCACAACACATAGTCACTCCCAATCTAGATGCATCCCCTGGGAATGATGGAAGTGGTCTCAGAGAAGCCCTATGTAGACAAGTGTCATTTATCTATTTAGGCAGTTAGAATAAATGGTAGCATGTCACAACTTGTTGTTCACTCTACCCTTCCCTTCGATAGAACTCCCAATGAAAGGATGTGTGGCGATAGGTTGTAGGTTGTGCTTCATTCTTCTCCTTCTTTGATGAATGCTTGTGCTGGGAAGACATGTGGCAACATTCCTTACTATTAGTGTTGATTGTGGGGTCTACCAAAAAGTGCATGTGAATGAAAGCTACATGGCACACAAATGGGGCCCGATGGAAAAATTAAGGGTAGAAACTATGAATAGCCCATGATGATGACACGTGGAAACATGGCAGGAGCTAGTAGAAGAGAAAAGGAAGCATTTTCTGCAAGGAGTTCCTGGAGGACACATGGTGGTAGCCGACAGAGTTTAACAAAAAATGGCCTAAATGAGAAGCAAAGGACAACACTTCAAATATATGAGATGCAGGCTAGTACCTAGCAAAATAAAACCACCCAAAGGGAGCTTGAGGAATTTAATATTCACAGTCTTCTTCTTTAGTGTCTCACTAAAGCACAAATACCCCTTGCCCTTAAGGAACCCCATTTAGGCTTTGGGGGTGGAAATTTTAGTGGTAAATCCCTGGTGCAAAAATTGATCCACATGGGATACTTTTAGAAAATGATGGAACAAGATTCCTTTTCCTTTGCCGAGAAGTATCTGCAGTGTCAAAAAAATAGTTGTCTCATTCACACACCTGCTTAAGAGCTTCAAAATTAGACCTCTCCTTAGCCATTCACAAAGTGGGGGTTGGATATTATCAAAAAGATATCACCTCCTTCTAAAGGACATGTATTTATCATCACCGTTATGGATTCCTTCATGAAATTGGTTGAATCTATTACACTTCGATCCATGAACACTGAATCCATCTATAGCTTTCTTCTAAACAATATTATTACTGACTTCAGGTTTCCTATACCCTTGTTTCTAATAATGGTACACCATTCAAGAAGGAGGTGAAGCAATTCTTGGAGAAGTTTCATATTCAACATAAATTCTCTACACCTTACTATCCTTACTCCAATGGCCAGGTTGAAGTGTCTAATAAAATTTTTGTGCTCATTCTCTAGAAAATAGTAAATACACGATAAAAATTGGCATACTTAGATAACATATGCTTTTTGGGCCTTGTTATGCCTTCAACACTCATGCCTCATCTGGAATGGGGACCCTCTCTTTCCTTCGCCTTGTCGGTTCACTTTTTTCGTCGCTTCATTTTGCGCGCCCCCTTGTTTAGTGCTCAAAATGGTCAAAGAGCTTTAGGGAAGTCATCTTGAGTCAACCATATTTTCACCTACTCAAATTTTCAAAGTTACAGATCTTTGCAGGATCCTACTAGCCATTTGCTTTAGCATTTTGCAATTGGCATTTGTGGAGTCCATCGAGCCCGCCCCTTCTGGATCACCCCTCTCAGATTTTTGTCACCTCATCGCCATTTTTAATGGCCTTACTTTGGTAGATTTCCACCCATCAGAACCTAGAACTCTTGTCGTTGTCTATCTAGCACAGAACTCCCAAACGTCCATTAGTTGATGACTGCCCGACCGTCAAACCCTGGTGTTCTAGTGGCCATTTTTGAAATTGTAGCTTACCAATTTGATGTCCACCATATGAACATTTATTGCCAGCATTGAATGCCTTATTTTCTATAAATAGGTGAGTTTGATTTGTCATTTTCATTTTCCAGTATGTCAGAATGAGTAAGAGAGCCATCTTCCAGCGCAACCTCTAAGCCCAACGAGTGCCGCCGCTGATCCAATGCATGTGCTAGCTGATTTCTCACCTCATTCATCATGTTTGTGAGGCAAGTTCTCTGCCCTATGCCTTGCTTTATGCTTTCTTTAATTTCTATGCAAAATTACTAAGTATGAGGAAGGAAAACTTAATAGGTAGATAAATCATAACGAGATGCATAAAACCCATGTGATAAAACCTTGGTGAACTTCAAAAAATAGTCGTTATCTAACCGCAAAACCTTGATTTCCCGGTGCCATTCTTCAACCAGAGCATTCATGCTCTACAAGCCCGGGTGCTCCCACTTCCACTGACAATTTAAAAAAAAAAGTTAAAACCTTGCGCGACAAGCAACCCTTTTGGGTCCATGGTTGCAAGAGGATCCCATCCTTTCACTGTCCAAAATTGGTTGAATTTCATAAACTAATGGGGGGTCCAACGCGCCACTTGGGTCTGTCCCCGTGGGATTCTAGCCCTAGGAAGCTGCTCATGGTCTACTATCCCCAAATGAATTACGAACCCCGGCCTTCCAGAGCCTAGGTCCCATCCTTCTAATCAGCCATAAACGCATCCTTGATAAATCTTAAGTCGTGACCCATCTCGGATCCCACCCGACAGACTTCTATGGCCAGGGTTCCATCAACATTTCACTGTCCCAAGTGGCTTTTGCAATCCTTCCGCCCAACCTCCAAGTCCTGAGCCTCCCTTCCCCATCTGCCTTCATTTTTTCCCTTTGAATGACCAAGTGGCATCACCCTTTCATGCCCCACCCCATGGAATTCCTTCTGCGATCCACCACGACAAGGAGGTCGTCTCTTATGGCTTTTGATTAATGATCTTCCACCCTCCAGATCTTGGTTTTGTCACTGTTGTTTGAAGGAAAATGTAAAAAATGTTGTCATTAACTTCGAGTAGGTCGTCCCTCGTAGACCTCTGTCTTAGGGACTCCATCGGTGCTCTGTCATTCTAAAAGGAAAGTTGCTTCCATCTTTTCGCTGTTCGGAACCTGACCTTTCCTTAACCTTTGCATCCATCAACAACAAACAAAATGTGACGACATTATCTTCCACCAAACTTGACGTGGCAAGTTACTCCCACTAGGCTACCGTATGATGTCCATCGTATCAAACGACAATCTCTTAGCGGACATCCACCTCCTTTGACCTAAAATGCCTAAAAGAAAAGTGAGCTATGCCACTGCCTCTCGAGGTCGTGAGTCCCATCCATCGGAACTCTACCCTTGGAATGTCATCCTACCAGAGTCATCCTCAATGGTAGACTCCTAACATCAAAGCTCCTTTCTGATTATAATCACTCAAATGATGATCTAGATTCTCTCCAAACTTCAAACTGTCTTTGACCGATGTGCCAAAATAGGGTAGCCTCCCTGACGGACCCTTCAAATTGACTAAGCATGAAAGCGGGTTGGGACAAGCAGGTCATCATGCCTTGATTGCCATCCCTCCTGTAGCTTCTCCAAACTGCCATTATCTAGGGGAAATCTGGCCCCCAGGGCCCGAATTGTTCAAACTCCTTCCTAAAAAATGCTAATGCCAAAGTGGAAGATATGTTAGGATTCCTGAAAGATGATTTATCCAATCTAACACCATTTTGTAGAGATTTGGCTAATGTTTCCATGTTTTCATACTTGAATGTGCTCATCTCTCTTTCACCCATAGGATATATGGAATCAAGTGCAAGACCTTTGAGAGAGGACGTGGAGAAGGACAAAAGGACGAAAATAGCCAAAGCACCCCGTGGAAAGGATGATAAAGACCAGATGAAGTATAAGTTCCAAGGGGAACCTCTTAACTCCAAAGTCACCATCGCTTGGAAAGAAATCACATATACAAACATTAGACATTTAGACATCAATGAATTCAAGAAAAGAGTCTAAATCAACCCTACAACAGAAAGTGCAAGACTGATCAGAAGTGGTGGGTTGGCCAAAACTGTAGGCTTCCCTCCCGCTCTTATTGCCCCTGAGCTTGTTATGGTCTACAGAGAGGCATACCAAGAGGAGACCAGAACCATCATAGACAGAGATGGAAATGTTTTGGCTAACATGTCTCCCAAGTCACTAACAAGGAATTTTCATATCCCTACCTTTGGGGAGATGGAAATACCAACCAAGGATGATGGCAAGGCGATGTCAGATCAAGACCCCCTTAAGTGCAAAATACTTATTAATTAGTACTAGTTGAAAGAGAAGAGGGGCAGTGCTGGAAAGGTCCCCCAGGAGCTCTTTCACAACAACTTTTATGAGGATTACCATGACTTGGTAACCCTACTAAGTAGAGTAATGGGCCTTCCTACTGCTGCCTACTTCCAAGAATGGATGTTGTACTTCATTGAAGAAATTCTCTATGGAGAATCCAAGTTCTACTGGGCAGGGATAATTAGTGACTACTTCCATGAGCAATTTATTGTTGTAAAGAAGACCTCCAAATTTTACATGACATCTTACTTGGTCTTTTCATTGGCTAAACAGATGCAATATAGAGGCTTATTTATAGCTCCAGATGAGGAACCAGACAGGGAGTTGAAAGTCTATGATAAGTACCCTCAACTGCAATATAGAAACTTCGAGAGGGATTATTGCAGGGTCAATGATGCTTTAATAGGTTATATTGTTAGATTGCTCGAGGGTTACTTTGAAAGAAGAATATCCCACAGTGACAATGCTTTCCTTAAATAGTTTTCCTTCTTATTCATTTAGTATCTGAAGTTCACCTACATCTGTGCTGAAGGCTTTTCAGAAAAAACCATACAAGCTGCCCTAGTATCCCAATGACCGGATAATATTGTTAGAAATTTCTCAACAACTATGATAGGCACATGGCTTCCTAAGTAACAAACATAAGGTAGGGATCCCTTATCCCCTCTCTTTTGGCCAAGGGCTATACGAGCTTCACACATCTCAATGTGCCAACAATTCAGAGAAAGAACTAGTGGAATACCATTTGCATCTCCACACTACCCGACCATGAATGGACCCCTATGGTAAGCTCAAGAAGGTAGTCAGACCTGAATACGCTCATTTACACAATGTTGAGGAATTTTGGGCTAATTGCAAAGATGATAAAGAAGTGTAGATGAGGCACTATATGCGGATGACTGCATACTTTGTGAAGAAGGTCAATCTATTCCCCATACTGGATCAGGTAGTAGAAGATGAGAACATAGTGATGGATCCTCAGTACAATGCAGTTGCCAACCTACTGTTTCCATTGATTGATTAGGATGAGCAAGGGGTTAATGACCTCGATATTCTAACCAAGCCTGTCAAGGCCATCACAAAAGAGTAGATTGATGGGAAAATTTCCCAATTGAAGTAGCAAGGGGTCACTTTGACCTATGAGGGGCTCGAGAATGAGCCAACAAGTGAAACAAATAGTGGGACAGTTGTTGCCCCATCAGGAGAGACTTCAACATCTCCTTTGACCACCAGGTCAAGGAAGAGGAAAGAATTTGTGGAACAACAACCCAACCCCAAGGTATATGCTAGAAAGGATTTGGAAGGCGAACCTTCCAAAAAACATAAGAGATCAAGAAGTTTCATGGAGATGCCTACCATTCAAGAGGATCCGCTCCATGAAGGAGAGGAATTAGAGGCTGAGCAACCACAATCTCCACCTATTGCCTTTAACACTACCATTATATCCATTGTTTCCCCTCCACCTAGTTCTCAGGTGATGGTTACCACATTCCCACTAGTAGTAGATATATCAGTCCACCTTGCCTCCACTCCACTTGCATTGCAAGTGGTGATGATAGACTCTTCTTTTGCCACCACCTCTCCACTTTCCTCTACCTCCATGTCTCTGACCACTTCTCTTCCCCTAGCAATGACAATAATACCAATGCCTACACTCTCACATCTAGAGGCCTTCTCTTGACATATGAAAAATGTTCCCACATAGTTGTTTGTAGTGCTAATGAACCTGACTATTTAGGTTTCCTTGACACAAATTCTTGCCAATATTCCCTCCTCCACTCCTCCAACTGAATCACCTGAAATGAAAGCCACAATGGAAATATCTGAGGAATTGGAAACATGAGAGAAGGAAGCCACAAAAGGGATTAAGGAGGAAACAAATGATTACCATGAGCATTCTGAGTTCTAGCGCCTACCAATTGATGAAGTGGTGAATGAAACAAAATCCTCTGAGAGTGATAAAGAAGATGCTAGCACCAAATATATTGTGGAGACCTTTGATGTGGACCTAGAGGAGTAGTTAGCTTGATAGTTGAAGGATGTCAGAGAGGAGGTAGAAAAACTGCCTTCTAAGAAGAAAAGGAATAAAGTGATAAGATGGAGAAAACTGAGCCTCCAATTAGGGAGAATGATAAAAGCCCTGAGCACAATCAGGAAATGCCTCTCTTAGAAGAACAAGAAGATGTGTCGCTTCAATGTGAGGAGGAAAAGAAAGAAGTAGACAAATCCCAAGAAGAGGTCGAAACCCATGAAAGCCCAAGAATGGAGCAACCCGAAGAACATGGGCATGAAGAAGAAGAACAAGAAAATAAAACTGTCAAAAGGGAGGAAAACCACAAAGAGCATACAACCACCGAGTCTCCACAAAATGAAATTGTATTCATTCATGATTCAAATGAAGAAAAAGGAGAAAGGACCAAACAAGAGACTCTAGGAAGTGAAGTGATGAAAGTTGGGCACACCCATGAAGAAGAGCATGATCATGAATCACCAAGGGGAGAGTCTTAGATGCCTGAGTGGCTTGAGAAACAAATGGAGAAGAAAGATCCTACCTCAAAGGATCCAAGAGCAAGGCTCGAGTCCATCTTGGCCCGAGCTCAGATAAGAAAAAAGAAAGAAAAGAAGCCTAAAGTCAGATCTAAGTTGACCATGGATGCCTTTGGATCTAGAACTGTGCAAATAGCCACATCGGTGGTGGGGGAAGAAGGAATAAGTTACAACCTCTCCATTGCTGACTTGGGGATGGCTACTAGAGGGTAGAAAATAGATCATCTCCAATATTATGTTGCCATAGTGGTACATTAGATGCACAAGGATAAGATCTCCAAGGAAGAATTGAAGGTGCAAGTGGCTGATTTGAGAACATATATCCAACAATGGTCATCAATGGAAGAGATTTCCACCACATCCTTGGCACCACCACAACTGTTGTCCAAGGAGAAAGTTGAAAAGCTTGAGAAGAGAAAGAATTGGAAAAAGGCCATAGAAGATTGGTTCAAACAAGTCTTCTACAATGGTGGTATAGGCTTGAGATGTGCAGTCAAGACCACCAATAAGTTCCTGAAGGTGTTAAGGATACTTGAAGGTATAAGAAAGTTTTGCACCGACTTCCTCAATTTATATAGAATCACATACCCCAAACTTGAGGCCATCCTCAAGATACTAGATAGATTATGGGAAAAGGAGCTTAACTTGGTGAAGGATGACCACTGGCTCATCGAAACTGGAAGCTAAGCTTGGATCATTGAAAAGAGGAGTTGGAACAAATGTTCCATGAGGTGAAATGGATATTGATTGGGCTAAGGAAGTCATAGCTGATTGTACAAAATATTTGAAGTTGCTAACAGATCTTGATATGCCCACAAGTGAGCTAGATGCAGATAAATTAGAGTCGTACTTCCAAAAGAAGTTGGAAAGCAGAATCGCAGATGCACTAACACCCAATTTCTTGGGCTTCGCTGTATGAGTCTTTTCTCAATCTGAGTAAGTAATGAAGAACACACTGAAGTATGACAAGGATTGGGATACCCTCACTAGAAAATCAAGAAAGTTGAATTTCCAGGTGATGCAACCGGATATATTGGAATGGACCAAGCTTCAGGCGTTAATCTTGAAGTTTATAGAATATTCCACAATCAAGAAGAGCGAAGGAAATCTGGTTATTGAAGATGAGTTCCTCACAAAATAGCTACAATAAAAGGGAAATCAACAAAAGAAAAATTTTCTATAGTGTTGTCATATGAGGACGAAATAGGGAAAAGACAAGAATGTATTTTAAATTGTAATATATTTGGGGGTAGGTGAAACCCTAGTTTGTAGTGGATCTTGACCACACAATGCAAATCAATCTTGGCCATTCATTTTTCTTTTTGAACACTATAAATAGGGGGTCTCCTCTCATTTTCAAGAGAGAGTTGAGTTGTTGTAAAGACATACTACAAATTTTTTAATAGAAGTTCATTTGCTTTTGGTGGACTCTTGAGTTTCTATTTCATGTTACAGGGTTCTTCTACCATAGTTAGTTGATTTAGATAGATTTACTTTTTTTTTCTTCATGTTTTAGTTTGATTTGGTAGAGTAGTTGATGTTGTTCATTGGTTTTGAAGCATTCTGTTGTGTGTTGGCAACCTTTTTGGTCCATACTTTTTGCTATTTATTGATTGTAGACAACCGTGTAAATTTAGTCTGGACTTAAATTGAAAGTTCTAAATTTCCATTGTTTGTTCATGCTTATGGTGAATGAATGATTGAATATCTTTAATCCTTAGAAGCTAGCACAAATTTCATTAGACTGTGATATAATATGGTTAAGTGAAATTATGTCTTAGGAAGGTTGTCTGCAGTAGAACCCTCCATGATCACTTTTCATTGCTAATTATAGACCTAGGAATCTCCTCTCTTCCCTACCCTTTTCCTTTTTTTTAAATAGATAACCTATGCTAAGGTTCATTACACATTGTAAATCCAAATCTTAAGTTAAAATTGGAGTTTTAGACTGCTATTTGAACTTGCAACAATTGCACACCAACTTCCCCATCTCAAGAACTCCATTTTAAGATTCACCTTACCTCTAGCTTGACTATGTAAGTTTTCCCCATGATTACCAACAAAATCACATTGAACCAAACTAAGAAATTCCATGCACATCATGACCTGACACCCGAGAGACTTTGGGGTGATTTTCAACAACTTTTTGTTGGAGATTTCCTTTCAAGAGAGGTGATGCACCTATGTATTACCTATGTTGTGAAGTGTTAAGACACACATCAACAAGCCTATCACACAAGCATTTGTAAAATGATGGGCATGAAACCTTATAACCTTGTGTATGGAACTGAAATTACCATGCATTTGGAGTTGGAAATTTGTTCTTTGAAGTTTCCCTTAAAGAGTTAATTGATGATGAAACTTACTAGCCAAATTGTTTGAATCAACTTGAGTTGCTCAATGAGCTTTGATTGTAGGCCTTCAACCATCTTAAAGATTATCAATGATCACTATCTAGACTCTATAATTAGAGTGTTCTTCCTAGAACTTTCAAGATAGGTGACCTAGTTCATTATGAGAATCAAAAAGATGTAAATGTGTCACCTGATCAAAGGGGAAAGTTTAGTACTAATTGGTTAGGCCCTTACATTATCATCTATGTGTATGGTTCTAGTGCCTATGGATTGTCATATATGGATGTGACACCTATAAAAGAGCCTATTTATGTGATTCACCTTCGTCGATACTATGCATAGTGTCTATGTCTCACATGTGAAACATTTGTCCCTTGTGGATTGCAACATATCATATGTTGACATCCCTTCATCAACACATTATTATATTTTTTGTTATGATATGACTGTGTGTGTGTGAGGCATACATGTGGTTATTTATGTTGTACATCACATTACATCTTTTGGCTAGGTAATTAAATCATCATTGCATTTAATTAACATACAACATTTGTGTTTATTAGATCATGATAACATCTAATCTAAACATACAACCATAAGTATAACATCCATCACATAATCATGCATGAAAGGTAAAATCGTACACATAAATAAATGAACACCATGATATCAAAACCAACATCTCATGTATATATGTGTGTGTGTGTGCGTGTATCAAATGTACATGTATCGTGCCACTTTCATAAAAAAATAGTTGTGACTATATAGATGTGTCAGATGTCTATACAAAATAAGGCTATATAAAATATATATGTGCCATCACTACAAAAGTGGTATATATCAAAATGAACATCTAATACCAAAGCACATGGCTCCTTGATCCCTCCAGCTTTGGTGGTGGCTATGGTCTTTGCTGGATGGTGGATATGTAGTAGGATCTATGCAACTAAGATGTTGAAATTCCTAACCACAATCCCTTGATCTCTCCCTATAGAGAGGTTGTATGTAGCTATGCTCTCCTCAAGGCCTTCTGTAATTGTAGATCACCTGTTAGCATCATAGTTGTTGCTTTCCCTCTAAGATCATCAAGTTGGATATGAAGAGAATCACATGCATCCACAACTCTCATCCTCACCTCATCTCTCTTGAAGAGCATGGTTCGTAGATCAGATGACAATTGATCCCTCTACCCCATAGTAGTAATAATGTCAGTGGTCCTCGAAATAACCTCTATTCATACCTCCTCATATTCCATCCTAAGGAATGCAACTAACTCAAGGAGATGGGCATTTCACCCCACTGAAGTCAACATGTAAGCCTCTAGGATGGTCCCTTGGATCAACATGAAAGGGGCCACCTCTGATGTGTAATGTGTAATGAGCACAGTCCACCCTTGTGTATCCACTACAATGACATAGAGAGTGGAATAATCAGTACCACGTGACATATATATAAACCAAAACATGAGCATATACATGAGATGAAACTAGAAATATTGAAACAAAATAGCATAAACAACTCTTGTACCTGGTTCCTTGTAATACCAATGTGGGTCAAGGGGAGGAGTGATTCTAGGTCATGTGCCTCCCACATTAGATGTTACTGCCATCGCTACTAGGTCCACCACTGGGTCGATGGATCCTGCTAGTACCGTGACTAAGACTAGGACAACAAATAGAGGATAAGAAATCCTCTACTACCACTTCGACCTTGTTGTCATTGTGCTTACCTCCTCTCCCTATTACTATTGATCTTCACCTTCATCCCCTCCTCTCACTGGCACTAGATCATCCTACACACCAAGAACTCCCCTAGGGGAATCGACTAGGAAAACTAGTGTAGGTTGATGCATCATCCACTAGGTCTTAAAGTCATGAGTGACACCTACAACATCCATAGGATGCATCAGAAGATGATCTCGATCATCTGCCTCATCTTCTGATGGGAAGATGTTGATAATGGTTAGACACTAATGATATCTTGAGCTCATGGCACTCCTCATAGCTTGTGTGTAAGATGGGACAGTTGGCAGGTTGATGTGTATAATACCAAACTTTCTCATAACTATTTTCCAATAGGAGGGCATTATAATATAGTTATTGCTTCCTAATAAAAAATGTTCATGCTATATATTTTGTAGATACCTACGGTCATCTACCCATCAAAACCACCATCAGATGTGGTCGTCCTATAGGGTGTGAAACTAAAATCGCCAAAACTAGAGGTCCTTGTGCCTCCATTGTCACACGAGCTCATACTAGTGAGCCATGGGCACTATATAGGCCCTCACTCAGGGATACCTAATTGGTTGAGTGCATGTAATGTTAGAAAAATCCCATACCTATAGTAGGGTGCATGCAGTGAGGCTCGTATACTCATAGTGAAAAAACTTGCCTAGCTCATGTTATAGGTGGATAAGCATGGCGTGACTTGAAACAAAGACTGTTTGGTGTTGCTCCACTACCCTAGTGGTATGTATGAGGCCCACCTAAAGGTGAGAGCTCTTCCCATCCATGGTGACCTACATGGATACTATGACAACCATCACCCTTCATATGAGGGGGACCACCACACTGTCCTGCTCAAACCAACATATGTAGATGTTCTAGTCCCATCACCACCATCATCATGCCTTGATCAATAGGGGATTCCCTTAGCATGATCATGGGTAGAGAGCATGTCATCTAGATCCACTCATTTTTGATAGATGGGTAGGTTAGTGATGTGATATACATCGTCCAAGGTGATGGTCATCTCACTTAGGTGGTTGCATCCCACCAATCCATCAATTTTATCAACATGTAGTCATGAAATAGAATCTTTGGCATGGTGTATGCATACTAGAGGCCGACTCATTGAAATGTCCCTACTCCTTCAGAGACATGTGTTGCACTTGGTCGCATATTAGCTATAACACCTATCTGTTGTGCAGTTTTCACACACACGCTCTGCTAAAAGCAGGGACCCTCTTTCATTTTGGTTTTCATTTTTTTGGCCCTTTCTTTTTGAGGTTTTGTCTTATTTAGGCATGTGCTTTAATGTTTATTTTGAATGCCTAAGTGTTTCCCCAGGTTACTCATTGAAAATCTTAAGTTCTGGACAAATTTTAGGCTTTTGTTCAGATTTGGGATTTTCCACCATGGATGGATTTTCCCGGATCCCGCTTGGACTCCAGATGGACCCTTGTTGTTTGGGGATTTTTGATCTTCACGAATTTCTGCATAGGCTGGATTTTCTTGAATTTTTCCCTGTCATCGGATTCCCAAATTCCCTCTCTGGCTGTCTTATTGACTACATTAATGGCTCTGTGCATGTTCTGAGAGATGTATTTAACTTGATTCTTAGGTCTTTTATGCCATCCTGCTTCCTTTTTGTCCTCGTTGAGCTGAGAAGTGCTTTCTTGCAAGTGATTGGTTGGGATTTTGGGGCATTCGGCTTTGAATTGATTGATTTGGTGGTGGTTTCTTGTGCGTTCTCACCTGTGTTCATTGTGGACACCATTGGGCCTCACATTTGCTGATTCTCAGATCAGTTTCTGCTTTTTAATGGTATGTGTCTGATTGCTCTGCTTTGAATTGAATTATGAATGGCACGTTGGTATTGTGAGAGCTTGTGGGATTTGAATTCCTGTGTATTTGTTTATTTCATGCTAGGGTTGTTTAGTATTACGTCATTTGTCATCTCCCAGGTGAGTTTTGAGCTCATTTGTCTGTTTGCATTTCGATGAATCTTTCCTGAGAGCAATTAGTAAACCCTAGTAATGACTTAGCAGTTGAAACAACTAAATTCTGAACTTTCCTATGCACTAATGGTGGATGAGTAGGGTTTTAGACCTAGGGTAGTGTCGT
This sequence comes from Sequoia sempervirens, assembly GCA_007258455.2. Taxonomy (NCBI): domain Eukaryota; kingdom Viridiplantae; phylum Streptophyta; class Pinopsida; order Cupressales; family Cupressaceae; genus Sequoia; species Sequoia sempervirens. The sequence goes on along the minus strand of VDFB02086081.1, from coordinate 398,317,112 downwards.
ATCAGGTGATTTCATCTTAAAACGGGCCTAAAACACAAGGAAAATTTATGAAAGGTCCATTCCTGACTTGTCCTGAGTTAGGCTGTTGAAATTCATGATCAATTCAGTGTCTAGATGAAATCATGGCTCAGCGTCGTAGTCTGGGATAATCCATCCCTTCTGAATTTTATTCGCTATGACCTTTCAAATTCGGCAAGAGGTCATAGCAGGATCCAGTAGTTTTACCGATATTCATTTGCTTCGCCAAGACACCCGTCCTTCGGTGAGACCTCCCATCGAGCACTTTTTCTTTCATCGAGCTCTGTTCTTTTCAGTCACTGTGACCCTTTGAAGTCAGTGAGATGTCACATCGGTCATCCTGTGTCTCACTGAGGCCCTTCATGGGTTTGTCTTTGATCACCAGGACATTGTGATTCTCACGCTGAAAGCCTTTCTATCGGCAAGACAAACCCTCGTCGCCAAGAGCTCATAGTGGGCTCCTTTCGTCTTGCCAATTTTTTGTTATGTCACTGAGACCTTTCCCTTTCGGTGACACCTTTCACTGAACATATTCTACTCTTGCCGAGACCTTCACTTTCAGCGAGACTCATAACAGTCGCTAGGACATTTCGGCGAGCTCACATCTTTTGCCGATGGGACTTCATATCGGCGAGACTATCAACGTTCATCAAGATGTAATAATGAAGCCTTCCTTTCTTAGTGAGCTTGGATCCCCTTCAGGGAGACCACATGTTGTCGGCCAGATGTCTTACCAATGGGATTCTATATTGGCGAAGCCTTATGTAGTCGCTGGGACCTCTGGGTGAGCTCAAGACATTGCACTGAAAGCCCCCCTAAGTCCATATGTTCGTTGTGATAGTGTCTTTCTCTCACCGAAGGTCTCTTATGTTATATCGCTAGTCGGTGAGACCAAGGAAATTCGCTGAGACCTTACCCCAACTGCCTGGTGGTCACATCGAGATGTTTGTTACATTGATGTTCGACAAGACTCTATAAGTTCGCTGAGACATCATTTAGATAAACTTTAGTCTGGCCGAGGTGATTGCTAAAACTCTGATGGTTAGTGAGACAAGAGAGATTCGCTGTGACTTTACCCTAAAGAGAAAGTCTCTCATCGACATAAATTCCCTCATCGTCATTCAGTGAAACGTGCCCCACTCGGTGTGACCTCATCCCGAATAGAAGTTGTTTGGCCGAAGTACTTTCCTTTGCACCGATTGGTTTAGAGTTTTTCCTTATCCACGTATTTCCAACTAGTCCAGATTTCTCTGAAATTCGTCATCTCCCAGATTTCCCAAAAATCCTCTTTGGCTCATTCTTCGTGGGAATTCATCTCTGGTGGATTTTCCCGAAAGTTGATGAAATGTAAAGGAATATTGAATAGCATGATATGTTAGTGATTTTCAATGCATTTTATGATTTATTCATGCTATCTTATGAGCTCCCATGTGGTTTATTTATGAAAATGATTGGGTTTAATGGTTAAGTAGGTGTTTCCTGGCTATTCCGTTGGAATCTGATTGGTCTAGAATTTCCCGAAATTCCTCTCTGGCTCAAATTCCGTGGATGGTCTTGAAACCCAAAATTTGTTGTGATCATTTTATATGGAATTTAATAACACCTTGATTGTATGAGATTCATTCTAACGGTGTATTGATGAATTAACATGTCTCTTTCCTGTGGTTTTTACTGTGATTTTCATGTTGAGTGTAGGCTGAATCAAGCAAGGCAGCGGATGGGTCTTCATTTTCTGATGTAGAGAGGATTAAGCTGGACATTAAAAGCAAGATTCCTGAGAGAAAATTCACTTATGTTTGGTTAGAGATGACTGATACGAACGTTGGAAAATGGGACTACGAAGAATTCAAAGAAAGAATGGCGGCTGAAGATCTTCCTTTGATGGCCAAGAGAATGAAAGAGTCAGGTTTGGTGCATGTGACTGGTTTCCCTTCAATAGTGCAGTGTTATGAGCTTGTCCTAGAGTGTGCAAGGCACTATGATCAGGACACATAGAGAAAAAATTGGACCTTGAGGGAGAGTTGTTGCAAATCTCAACCTGGTCTCCATTGCCCAAACCTTTGATATGTCAGACCGGTCTCATGTGGTGGGATTCACTATTGAGGCAGCTCAGGAATTCTACGATGAACAGACCGTGAAGTCACATCAGCTTATCAATTGCTTGCTGGAGAAGCCCAAGTCACACTATTCCAAGTTTCCTAAGTAGTTGTTTAGAGAAAAATTCAAGAAGGAATACTATGATGCCATCACGTTTCTTAGCAGGGTGGTTGGATTGAGGAGTACTGGTACATTTGAGAATTGGATGTGCCATGCAATTGTAAGGATGGAACAAGAGAAGATTGACTACCATTGGGAAGGGGTCATCAGCCAAGTAATTCATAAACAATTGTCCAATGTGTTGCAAACAAAGACCTTCACAATGACCTCATATTTGGTCTATGCACTTGCAAGATTCCATCCCTACAAAGGATTGGATACAAAGGGAATTTTTGGACAGGATGTCATCTATGAAGTTTTCGCTCAGTTGCACTTGGGAGGTTCAAACTATAGGAGGGAAAATGATGCATTCACCATGTATATCACCAAAATGCTTCAAGGGGAGGAACATGTCATAATTTTAGACCAAGCTAAGGAACTCATCAAGAAATATGGAGCATGGTTTATTCAGTTCACAACCTTCTCCTACATCTGGATTGATGGTTGCCAAAGGGCCCCATACAGACTTCCAAGGTACCCCACTGATCACATTATATTGTTGGAAGTCACTAGGAAGATTTGTGACTTTGATGCCACTGTCAAGAAGGACAAGCATAAAACTAGTTTTGGTGGAGATTTCCCACTAAGGTTTGGCATTGGAGAGGTGTGTCCTTCCATTGGTTCTGCCCAAGCTTCAAAAGAAGAATTGAGTACTCTTGGTTTTTCCTTCCATTCCAAGAGGTCCAGGTTTGATTTCATAGGTGAGGCCCAAAAGAAGGCCAGTAGAGAGTACAACCATAAGGTTAATTTAGAAGACTACTGGGCCAACTGCAGTGATGAATTTGAGGTCAGAAAGAAGAAATTCTCTTGACTTCCGGTGGATGCAGTTTGCTTGTATAATGTAAAGGCAGTTCCCAATCAATTAGAGGATGATGGAAACCTAATTCAGGATCATGCCTATGAAGCAGTAAAGGACAGACCAATTGGTGATGTGGATTGGTTAGAGGAGGGGAAAACAGAACTGAAATAATTAATGGATCCGGTTATCAAAGTCACCAAGATGTGGCTAAAGCACAAGCTATGGGAGCTAGAAAATAATGGTGTACAATGCACCAATGTGCTCATGGGAGATTTGGATCCTCATTCCACCTCTGAAGAATATACTGAGTAGGATCCTAAGGGAAAGGGTAAAGAGGATTCTCCTTTCAAGGTGAAGATAAAGGGTGTTCAAGAAGGAGAGGTCCAAGAGATAAAAAATAGAGAAAGCCAAAGGCCAAGAAGAGGACAAGGACTAAGAAGTTTGAGCAGAGTCCTGAGGCTGATGCTCCTGTGCCTAAGAGGAAAAGAATTGTCAAATTGCCAGAGAAAGCAAGCTCCAAGGTGTAGAAGAAGAGATTCCACCATTGGTGGTAAACATTGAAAGTTTAGGGGAGAAGGCCAGGGTATATACAAGGAGGTCTAGGACTCCTTCTCCCAGGGACAATGTGCCTAGGGCTGACCTTCCTCCGGTGGTTTCTCATGATATACAGCATGGTGATGTTCTTGCCGCTTGTGAAACTCAAGGTGAACCAAGTGAGGGGGAAAATGTGGAAGATCATCTGGATATTGAGGGAGAGGAGTTCCATGAAGGAGAACTTTATAGTGTAGAGGCCGAGATTGAAAAGGTAATGCAATCTCCCTTGGTTGCATATGCAGAATCTCCAGTCACAAATGAAGAAGTTCAATCTCCTCCAAGGGAAGAAGAGGCAGAAAAGATCCCATCACCTGAGCATGAGAAAGAACACATCGAAGAGGAAAGGAATAGGGATGAGACTCCTGATAAATAGAATTTGAGTGAGGAGGCACCTAAGGATCAACAAGAGGATAAGTAGGCTGAGGTACAATTGGAGTCCAGTGTCCCTGAATGGCTTGACAGAGAAATAAAGAGAAAATAGGTGGTTGTGGAGGACATGCCACCAAATTGGGATGAGCTCCTAGCTAAACTTGGGAAGGTTAAAGGTAAGAAGAAGGCTAGAGTGATCTCAAGGGTTGAAAGGGATGAGGCGCACAACAAAGTTGTTCACATCGCCACCCCTGCTCCAGGTAAAGATAGAGGTGATGTGGTTGGAAAGGATTACAGCGTTCAGACTTTCAATCTAGGGCCTACATTAGTTGAGAAAGATATTGAAGACTATGAGGTCTCCAGTACAGTTATTGTGGATAGATTGAGAAGGGAAATGAAGACCAAGTAGGAGCTGAAGAGAGAAAATGAAAATCTCAGGAAGTGCTTGGAGGAATTAATGAAGCCACTACAGTCCATTAATCCTTCTTCCTCTACTACAAATCCTCTACCTCAAGAGACCATAACCGAGCTAGAAAAGATGAAAGCTTCCACCCTTGCCACTACGAGTTGGTTGAAAGGGGTGCAAATAAAGGGTGATGAACCTATTAAGGAGATTCTCTCAATAGGAAAGGATGCTATCATGGCAACTGAGCGGTTGAGGGAAGTGTTGGCCCAAGATAAGGAAGATATGGATTTGCTTCTATAGAAGACCAGAACCATAATGGAATATACCCAAGACAGATTGGTGAGTGATGGGATCCTTCCTTCTTCTAGAGCTGCTGAACCATGGGAGTGGTTTGAGGCATTGCAAATTAGGCAGAAAGTGTTAAAAAATATTTACAAACAAAGGAAGCAGCTCGATGACACCCTAACTGGGGTTTACAATGGTTCCATCGCCTTCTTTGAAATTATGAAGAGAAGAAGGAAGATTGCGCCCAAGTACTTGAGCTTGGAACAGTTGAGAGAGTGGTGGCATGACGTGTATGCACCACTTGATGATGGTTTTGTTTCTGAGTACCAACTGGACAATGCGGCCACCTACCTCACAGTTATTGACAAGCATGTGACATATAAAGTAGATTGGGATAAGTCGGTCAAGCGATCAAGGGATGAGATTGTGTCCATCGAAAGACGACTTAGGGTTTTTCCTTTGCCACCTGTGGCCGACCTGGGTGGGGCATTCTTGAAGGTACATGAAGAGCTAGATCAGAATAGGGATAATAAGGAAGGGAGCTAATGATAGGCTGCGACGCGATTTGTGCTTCCCTATTATCTTCCCGCGCATTGGTCTGAACTGCATGGTGGATCTCAGGCCGACTTGGACGGGATGTGCATTTAATTCCTATTCAACCCATTTTGAAGACTCTCTTGGCCGGGTGGTTGTGCCGAGTTATTGCTGTGAAACCCTTGCCTGGCAGACGGGTTCCTGGGGAATTCTATTTATTGGGCATGTCGCCTCATTTCTAATGGGTTAGAAGGTTAGAATTTGTAACCAGAATATAGAGATTGATATAAAGCAGAGATAGTTAGAAGTAGAGTAAGTTAGCAGGTAGTCGCCCTCAAGCAAATATTGTAATAGAAAGCTAGAATTGTTGCTATAGTGAACAATTTGAATACAAGAAATGACATTGTGATTTGGTGCCATACTTTTTTTCTTTTGTTTTGCATGGTTCTTGTTATTCTATCTTTAAAATTGCTTTGAGAAGGTTAATATTGAGATTAGATTTGATTTAATAATGTTTGTGATTTAATACTTGAATGTTGCAACAATCCTTCAGTCCATACTTTTCGCAACCAACTGATTTTTAGTTGTTTTGCAAAGTTAGCCTGCACTTCATATTCAGTGTGCTTAGTTCAATTGTGAGGATTTTTTCATTTTGACTGCAATAGGGTTATTTGAATGAATGTTTATGATTTGAAAATCTTAACACCTCAGAAGATTGCACTGTTCTCTGTAAGATTGCAGATTTATCTGGGGCAAGTAGAGATCAGTTTTGAAGGATTGGTCCATTTCGAGTGTTAGTTATTTTCATTGTTAATCTTAGGAGTAATATTAGATTTAGAAATCTCTTTGAAACCCTTTTTTTTTTCTATTTCTTTGATTATTGGGTTAAATCTAGGATTGAAGTATTACCAGATTGTTAAATCTAAAAGAATCGATTCAGTATTTTGCTTGTAATAAGGTCCCATTGAGTTGTTTATGCATTGTCAAGAACTGACACTAGAGACCTTGGGGTTATCTCTTGAGGCTTGTTGATAGAGATTTACCTTTCAAGAGAGACAAGATTTCATATTCTGTCTGAGTTGTTGTTGTGCAGAAAACACCATCAACATTGTCCACTAGGGTGCTCTTTGATCTCTAGATAAACTTGCAAAAATGGAAAAAAAGATTTAAGTCAAAACTGTTTGCCTCATAAATTTTAACTTTTGCATCCAAAATTCTCTAATTTAACCTCTAAGACGCATGTGCGCCACATAGACATTTGTGCACCGCATTAGTGTTCGAGGTCTTCCATTGATAAATAGTTGGACGCTAGTGCACAAGGCATACTCCAACTTGGTCAGAGGCCTCTAGTGTGTAGATGGGACACTAGCATTCTAGTAGGATGCATTTTCATTGCATGGATTTATCTGCTCCTCTATGTGCAAAAACTATAATAAAAATGCTTTAAAACGCACAAGGATTGAGTTTTTACGACTCACCTGGGCAACCTCATGACCCTCGACAACTACCTATCATAGCTGGTCAATCTTGGGCTCCTCATAGTCTCGTCTATGTGGCATTTTTCTAGCTTTTCTCTCACAAAAGTCAACAAAACTCTTACAATGAATAGTGAAAATAACCCTTCTAGGGGCCTAACCGGGAATATATAGGCACCCTGGGGAAAATTTTTCCTATCAATCATGGTCTTTCCAATTTTCTTTATTTTACCCAACCAAGCTAGGGGAAAAATTAGGAGGGGGAATATACTCACTTAATCATATTTTTCTTCCAAACCACATAATTTTTCTTGAGCATTCTTCTTGCCTTGGTAGTTTCTTTCAATTTTTGAGCTAACCTAAAATCTGTTTTGTACAACAAAATTTTGCACAAGATTTCACATCAGATGTTGTAATTTCCACAGAGTTTGATTATTGGGGGCATCGTCAATATTTCCCTACTCAATCTTTGTGCTCTCTACAATATCCTTTTTGGCACACAAATCTGTAAAACTTTTGTGTTTGTTCTATGTGATCTCTTTTCTACTTTAGTTTGGCTGATTTTTTCCCAAAATCTAGCCCACTAAAGTGGGGGAAAAATGCAAAGGTTATTCCACAATACAGGTTTATAATTTTTGGCCAAATTGGACACTTAACTGATTTTTTCTAACTAAATCTTCACTTTCAGGCTCCTATAGCGGCTAAACTGTGAGAAATTTGAAGATGATGCAAACTAGTGATTTGTGAAATTTTGTTTGTAGATTCTAAATATATTATTTTCAAAAAATTTGGAATCAGATTGCACTTTTTTTCCATCTCCTTCAAAAACTAGTGTGTGTGTGTGAAATGTGGGAATATGAGTAAATCAACACAAACCTTAATGAAACGAATTATATCAAAGATTTGAATCAAGTAAACTACTCTATTTTGCAATTAAACAAATCTTTTAAGAACATCTCATTGTCCTCTATTCTCAAGGATTTATTAAACCATTTGGCCCTCAGATTTTTGTGTGCACTATGGTTGTTAAAATGACAACTTGAGAAATGAGAAAATATTCAACATGCAAGCCAATTAAATTCCTACATGAAACTATATGATGAAAATGATAATGGATACTATGACGAATGGATGATGTTGTTAGATTATTCAAGCTAGATACTATGGTATAGAGCTAGGATGATTCTACATATGCTCAAATGCTAACTATGAATATGATAATATAAAATGCAACTATGATGCAAAGGATGACCTAAAATGCAACTATGAAGCAAAGTGTGATTCTAAGATCTAACTATGATGCAAAACATGATATGAAATGTAACTATAAGATTCCAAAATTCTCCAATGCTCAAACGATATTCCTGCATGATAACTCTACTCAAATGTGGATGCCAAATACAATGGAACAAGGTTGTATTTATAAATTTTTCCAAGCATCTTGTGAGGTGGCAACGATTGACGGTCTAGATTCAAACAAGAGGAATGAACGGTAGAGATGGAGAGAATCAAGAAGGTGTCCCCTTGACCAAAGACAACATGAAAAATGGATGGAGGAATCTCTTGACCAAAGGGAACATGCCAAATGGATGGAAGACCAAAGTGTGCGAGGAATAAGCCATGTGGTTGACAGTTGGTTGAAGAAGTGTGTGAAGAATAAGCCATGTGTTTGAAAATAATTCTAATTTAAAAATTAGAATTATTTAATTTCATGTGACCTTGGTGAGGTGGCATAAAAAGTTGTAGACATGTGCTTGAATTCCTAATTCGAGATTAGTAAAACTTAATTCAATAAAACAAGCTTATGAAATTTGTTTATTTAATTAAATTAGAATAATATGATTTTTAGATTTGAAGAATTAGAAAATATGAACAATATGAATAAATTGAGAATTTATTTATATGTAGTCGAATATTAATTAAATAACTAGTATTTAATTAATTAGATGTCATGACCGATTTTAGGTGTATACATTTTTCCCCCCTTTGAAGTAATGTGTTTACACATTGCTTCAAAGAAATTTTTTGATACCGATGCCTAGAAAAAAATAAAATTCGATGCCCTAGATGTTGATTTTTAGATATTGATAGATATATGCCCCCTCGGGAAATAAATCAGTGAACTTTGGAATTTTTAGGATTTTTGGGAATTTTTGAAAATTTTGTTGATTTTTTGATGATTTGATAATGATCTCAAAATTTTATGCTTGAAAAATGATTTATCTCCTAAAAAATGATGTAGAAGTTAGTAGGTGATAATCTGATTAATTAAGGCCTCTTTGAAAAATAAAAATAAAATAACCCCATAAAATGCCACTTAATTAACCTTTAAAATGTTAAAAAGTTGATTAGAAAGGTCATTTGTGCATTTTGCAATTTGAAAAATTTGTGAGTGAGAGTGATTGAGAAAACTTCGAGGAGAATGGTGACCCCTTACCACATGCACCAGTTCGAGTGAGTCAGGCGGCACAACCACCCAACAGCATATAGACCTCCGATGAGTACCCCAAAAATTGTGTCGTATTTTGTACATTATGTTTTTCCCTCCCCTTTTCATTTGAATTTAGTTTTAAAATGTTTAGCGCATTAGGAGACCAAAATAGCGCATACATAGACTGTTATAGTGCATTGACTAGTCTAGCACATAAGGTTATTGATGTAGCGCATAGGATAAAGTAGCGCATAGGTGACTCAAAGTAGTGCAATCATGAATTGTTTTAGCACATAGAATAGTCCAATGCATAGGGAAATTATATTAGCGCATTGATTAAATGGAATAGCGCATCAGGTACTTTGGCACATCGGGACTCTGTTCCAGTGCATCGGTGAAATGTTTCAACACATAGAGTAATTTGGTGCATTGAAGGTCTGTTTTAGCGCATTGATGGATTTCTCTAGCGCATAGAAAGAATATTCTAGCGCATTGGTGAAGTTTGATGATTTTATTGTTGAGACTCCTTGATTTTCATGATGTTTGATCATGTCAGTTGTTGTGTTGATGATGATTGATTATTTTGATAGGCTAGATGTCCATTGATCTCATGATTGGATGATGATAATTGACCTCATGAAAGGTGAGGATCAATTATAGGTTGATTGATCTGATAAACCTCATGATAGGTGAGGTTGAGTTGATTGATGAACCTCATGATAGGTGAGGTTCATTGATTGATTTGATAAACCTCATTATAGGTGAGGTTGATTTGATTGATTTGATAAACCTCATGATAGGTGAGGTTGAGTTGATTGATTTGATACACCTCATGATAGGCAAGGTTGAATGATAGATTGGTGCTCATGAGATTTGATCAAAATCCCACCAGAGCTGATTAGATTCATAGGTTGATTGATTTGGATTGATTAATTAATGTCAGTTGATGCTGGTTGATTGATGGACTGACTTGCGATTTTGTGATGATAGGAGGCTTTGACTGGTTTATAGATTAGAGAGCAGTTCCTGAGGACTTGGGATCTAATTCATCATTTGACATAGCCTAAGAAAACCATTATTACATGATGTAGGTTGTCATCTCTCATCGATATGCCCCAAATCAGGATCAACAGGGGGTTATTGATAGTCTTAGCTGAGAGATGGCATAGTGAGCATAACACTTTCCATTTTCTCACTGGTGAGATCACAGTGACTCTTGAGGATGTATACCAGATTCTGTGGATTCCTATGGTGGGAGAGCTTGTTATATATGATGCACATGAGTAGGGTGGGACTAATGCGCTACATTCGGTATTTCAGGATGATACAATCAGTGGTTATGAGATTTCATGGAGGGATATGGTTGATGCATACACTAATTTTTCATTTGTATTAGCTAGTTTCATTAGAGGGTTCCTTTGTCCTAACCCAGATCAAAGGGAATCTCGGTTGGATAAGGCATGATCCTAGAGGGTATGATTGTGCATGGGATGAGATATGCATGGGGTTGTTGCATACTAGCCCATCTTTACCATGATTTGCACCAAGTGTTCTACCTTTGAAGGGCCAATATATCCGCGGGGGTCACATTGCTCTAGGTCTAGGCCTAGGAGCATATAGTAGTTAGTCGGCCAATGGGAGACAGATAGAGGGCAGCCCTAAGGCTGTATGTTCACATCTATGCAGGTCAACTTGCTCAACCTAGGCTAGGAAAGTTGGAGTATTGGAGGAGGGCGTTGGATGATCTAGAGCTAGTGGTATGGCAACCATATGTTGATTGTGAGCAGTGTCCCAAGGATGACATGAAGATGCCATATTTTTTTTAGTCAATATATCTGATTCGTTGGACTCGCTTCATCATTAAGAGATTCATGCTACTAAGATTTTTGAGACAATATGGTCGGGTTTAGGCCATGCCCCAGGGGGTAGCCCATTATGCAAAGTGGTGATAGGATACAATAGAGTGGGGGGCATGTTTTTCTTATGATGTAGCTATTGAGCACTATTAGGCGTTACTGACCATCATTTGGGAGGTGCATCTAGAGATCACCAATGTGCTGATATCAGTGGATTATTCCATGTATATATTCCATGTATATGCTTATGCATCCATTCCCATGGATCATGATTTTGGATGAGCTTGGACCATTGTTAGCGGAGGGGGAGGTAGGAGGTCATGGATAGAGGCAGTAGAGAGAGGAGGTGGAGGAGTAGGGAGAGGAGGAGGAGGAGGAAGAGGAGAGTAGTGATGGTGGTGATGGAGATGGAGAGGAGAGTGATGGGGGTGATGATGGAGGC
>VDFB02086081.1:398274753-398305547 GCA_007258455.2 Sequoia sempervirens | reverse complement strand
ATACCACTACAAGTCAATTTGTCCACCCTCTAGCTCCAAATCATGTACTTACAACACACAAAACATAGACTCAAGCTTGAGATCTCCATCATAAATAAGCTACTCTCCATGAATGGGTACTTTCAATATCCTCCAAACATCTTCAAGGGTCAAAATGGCCTCACCTGCTAGAAGATGGAAAGAGGAAGTCTCCAAATGCCAACACTCCACTAATGCAATCATCAGAGATAAGTATGCTCCAATCTCTAGCATGTAGGAAATGTGGTATAGTCTAATCACTCCTACAAAAGGAATTCCAAGCTCTCCCAAGATGGTAAGCCACTCTAGTATTTGAGGTATCCTCTCTCTAGAAAGAAGAGGATGTAAGGTAGCCTACATGCATAATGCACACAACACCAATTTTCTAAAAGTTGGAAAAAATATAAGTTAACCTAGTTAGAAAAGCAAAAGCGAGCCTTTTTTACAAAGGCATCACTATTTTGCAATAATTTTGCTCTAGTGAAAAAGAATCATTGTTTTAGCATTTCCTAGTACAAAAGTGAGCCTCTAAAAGTTTCATAATATTTGGTAGTGTAGACACATAAAAAATGACCTAGGCCTGCAAGCTCTAATTTTGCCACATTCTTCCTAGCATAATTAAAACATTTAATTATGTCCTATGATCCACTTCAAACCATTAATTAAATAATTCACAATTATTTAATTAATTCATGTCTTTATTCCTCTTGATTATTTAAATAAATGACTTTTATTTATTTATTTAAATGCATCACTAATTCTCTAATGTCCTTCCATAATTAAATAAATTCTTAAATTTATTTAATTATCTTGGTCCATTAATTCTTCCTGATTATTTAAATAAATTTTATTTATTTATTTATTTATTTAAATACGCCATTAATTTCTAAAGTCTGCTCATAATTAAATAAATTCATTAATTTATTTAATTATTATCCACCTTGGAATTTTCCCTATTCTAAATAAAATTTGTTATTTAAAACGGTCCCACTTTCTAATTATCCCTCTTTTATTAAATAATTCAAATTAATTATTTACTGTCACATGGCCCCACCTTTTTGGAATTAAATTAATTTTTAATTCAAAATAGCAATTTTCTTCCATAAATCAAGCAATTTCTAAAATTATTTGGTTTTCCAGCTTTTTTTTTTTGTGCCATTCTTATCTCCTTGTCACATGCATTTTCAACCCTTGATTTGAAAACCTCAAATCAAATCTTGTCCACTCATTTCAAATTTACCCTAATGTTGCCCTAACCCTAATTGTGGGTTGTCACATTGAATCTTGCCCATTGATTCTTGGGCATTTGTCAATCTTCAATCTTGGCCATTCACCCAAAATTGCATTTTCTATTAAATGACAATTTTGGTCTCATTTGCACATCTCTTAGTCTTTTGGCATTTACATCTCTCATGCTCTTGACTTCATACATCTTGGAATTTTGGCATTTTAGGCATACTTTAGTCTTGCTTACTAGTTGCATAGTTGCATAGTGTAGCATTTTGTGAACAAATCCTTCAACATTTGCTTAGGTCTTGGCATAGTCATAGGTTGCTCACACAAAATATGAGGGAAAACTACATATTGCAACAAATAGAGAAGGTACAATGGAGGTCAGTCATGGAGGTTGAAGACACTAGGTAATATCTTTCTTTTTTTTCATGTTATTTCCTCCTTTGTACTTCATTGTTTACTTTGGGTTTCTATTTATTTATGCACTAATCAACTAACATAACTATTTTCCATAGTTACATTGGTGAACCCGATGCCAAACACATCTTTTTATAGATTTTCGTACGACCTTTTTGTGTTTTTGTAGGTATAGATATGGTGAGCCACATTTGCAGATTCCATAACTGCAATCATTGCATCATGACACATTTAGCCATCATAACAACACATACACAGAGATGAGCTGCATTTGCTATCCCCATAAATGCATTTGTTCTAATCTGATGCATTAGCTAGCCCAAATGACACATTTGCAAGCTGAGATGCATCTGCTATGTAGAATGACACATCTCCCTAATAGATTCTAGATTCTATCATGTGACACATTGCTTTGCAGAGTGACGCATTCATCTAGTAAATTTTTTTTTCGGATTTTACAGAATTTTTCTAGATTTCTCATTTTCATTTAGTAGCTTAGGGGTTTTGGGTTACTAATGTTCTATTGGCAGCATGTGGCAAGGAGTCTAACTTTGTTTTATTGATATTTTATTTCATTTTAAAATTCCATAATGCAAATAATCAACAAACAACAACGAGCATTCACATTCATATGGTTAAAATTTACATGCATTCTCATGTCATGGGCCTAAAATGAGCACAATCATGTGTTGAAACTCATATGATTAGAATGAACATGCATGCTCACGTCATGGGTTTAAAATGAACTTTTTCTTTCACACTTCAAGTTAAAGGTTTAAAAAGAAAAAAGTGTCTTAAGTGTCTTCCTCACATTATAACTTTGTTAACTAAAATTCACACGTGTCTCCAATTTTGTGTCACCCCGATTCAATAATAAAATTATTCTCTTCCCTTACACACTTGTGCAATCCTGGGTGCAAGAGAATTTTTTATTGAATCTAGGAATTGGGCCTTGGTGGGAAAAAGTATTCACCCCAAGGCAACTAACACCAACAATGAAGCTCTTTAGCTGAGCTACCCCCAACCGGTATACAAATATGAATCCTAATGGAAAACTTAGGATTACGAGTGTAGATGTGTCACATGAACAAGTGAACTCCCCAAAACCTTGTTGAGCATAACCTCTTCAAGCTGGAGTTCCTCCTTATCAAAGCTAATCTTTCCCCGGGTGTGGCCACTCAAACGGGGGTCCTGAACTAAAAACCTTTATGCAGTTTCCAAAAACCCATCTATTTGTTAGAGCAACAATGATTGTTGCTAAGGCATCCACATTCTCGTAGTTCTTAGTAGAGGTGATCAGCCTACCATGGGAGATTTATGGGGGATGGAAACTTGGTTGAACTGAGAAGTGAGTGCACTATAAGGGGGAGCCCGTGTGGCCAAGATTATGGACTCATCCGCTAAGGATAGGTGCAATTGGGGAAACCCACGTGGAATCTAGCAAATATTGTCCTTGCCTAACCTAGGATGTGCTTGTCTTCATTGTGCATGTTTTCAAATTTTTAAAGACAAGATATTGTGCTTGCCAAGTGTTTTCTAAAGATATTGAGACAAACAAACACCTTTTACAAACCTAGAAACAATCATTCAACTTGAAACAAATCTGAAATTTTGTCAAAATTGCAAACAAACTAGACTTATTCTACTGCAACGCATTTGCTGCAATGCATTCGCTATTCTACGCTGCATTTGACACTTTTTGTAATGCATTCGATCTAATAAGCTACATTTGCTACTCTTGGCGACACATTTTCTTGTACTACACCACATTTGATTTATAGAACACCACAATTGCTTTCTTGAGCCGCATATATTATCTGAAGCAATGCATTCACTAAAACTGTGATGCATCTAATAAATTGCAATGCATTTGTGACCTTAAATGCTTCATTTTCCTGGCAAAAACAAAAACACTATCATAGTCCAAAATCCAAGATCAAACTTGTCCAATCTGCTATCAAACATATTTTTCGAGTAGCCTTAGTTAAAAACTAGACCAAGAATTGCTCAAATCTTTCATTCTTTACATTCTTTAGCTTGCATTTACCCATAGGTCCAAATTTTCAAAATTTTAGTTGCATCCTTAGAGTCCATTTTCTTCATTTGCAGCCATAAACTAGTCTTTAGGTCCTCATTTCATTTGCAAATTTTGGAATAGTGAAACTTGCCATACTTTTCAAAATCATTTCCTTTAAGAGTAGGTGGTCATTGGACTTAGTCAACTTAATTCCCTTTAGTCATTTTCCTTTTTGTGAGACTTTCCAACTCAAAAGTCTAGTTAGGAAACCTCACTTTGTCATCTTGTCATCTTGTCCTTTAGTCACATTAGCAAGTCCTTTGATGGCCAAAATTGAGACATAGATCAAGCTTAAGGTGGTTGAGTAACCTTTTCCAAATTACTTTGACCTTTGCATTTGCATACCTTAGAACATTCGAAGTCATCTTAGTCCTCGCTTTGCATACCTTATTCCTTAAAAAAAAAAAAAATAGTCCTCATTGACCTTTGGCATTTGTTGTTTCCTTTAAACAATATTGTCATATTGCATCCCTTATTGTCAAAAACCCAAAAACATAGTTGCATTTGCATCCCTTATTAAAAAAAAATCCAAAAAACATAGTTGTCATTTTCATCCTTCTTCCTAATTTGAGCAACTCCTTATATGGTTGAGACTAGGCTTCAAAAAAAAAGAAGACAAATGGCTAATTTTGGACAAGACACCAACACTTATATCTTTCCCAATGAAATGAATCAAAACATGAACCAAGACACATCCTTTATCAATCCTTTCAACGATATGAACATGACATCTTCTTCATTAAACCCCTTCGAATCATTCATACATAGAGATGAAAATGGAAATGTATTTGTGGAGGATTTAGAAGCTACCACACAAAATCTTGACGTAGCCTCCTTCATGGAATATTTGGTCTTACATGATCCACAAAGATATCTAGCCATGCTCTTGGAGAAAGGGGCTAAATTGTTACATGGCTTTGACATTAACACTCTAAGGGTAGCATCATTCGATCACGATGCCACCAAAAACAATGCAAACAATTCCTCCTACACTATTCAACCTCAAAACAATACAAACAATACCTTTGTTGGTGCCACCTCACAAATTTCCACAAGCACTATCAATGCTACCCCTAATGACACATCCAACCAAAACACTTCCAACACAATCAATGCAACATCCATTGGAGGGACACCAACTATGTCACAAGCCATGCCACAATTAATACCTACAATGTCGACAACATCCTCACGGTCAATTGGAGCTACCTTTGGATCCTCATCAATGGGGGCAAGCTCTTCAAACCCCCTATTTGGAGCTTCATCTAGTTCCATGGGAACATCATCATCAAATCCTTTTATTGGGTCTTCGGATAATTCCTTTGGAATAAATTAATTCAACCCCTTTGGGGGAAGTAAATGATGGATTTCCATTCCAAGACCACAACTAAATATCAACACGTCATTACAACTTAACACCAATACTCACATCCCTCAAATAAAAAATAGCAACATTCCCTATGGACAATTGTACCAATTTGGACAAGGCAATCAGATGACACGGTATTTGACTTCATTTGGGCACCAAAATATTCAAGGTCAACACATCCCACAAATATCAACTAATATGGCTGGAGGACACATTCCTACATATGCATCACACATCCACACTCATCAACACAACCCTAATCAAAACTTGCAATACCAACAACATTTAAATCAAAACATGTCATACATCTCACAACAACACATTCCACAATAATATCAAAATGCATCTTCACAAAAAATGGGGACTCATGGGATACCCATCACTCCCATGTGTGATGCAACAAACAATCCTATAATTGATGCTTTGAAAACTCAAGAGGAAAACTTGCAAAAAAAAATAGAGACTATGCAAATGTCCAATAAAAAGCCACACATGTCATATGACCTATTTCCACACCCTTTCGACACAAGCCTATACATTCCACCATTCCCTCCTAGGTACATGGCACCAAATTTCGCTAAATACAAAGGCAAGACAAACCCCCTTGAGCACATTCGAGAATTCACAACCAATTGTGTGGATATTTCCTATGAACATACTTGATGAGACTCTTCCCTAAGAGTCTTGTAGGCCTTGTACTTGAATGGTTTTCCACTTTGCAAAAATGAATAAAATCATGGGACGAACTTGCAGACAAATTTATGTGAAACTGTGCCTATAACATTGACACAGATGTCTCTATTACCAACCTATGCACACTTACAAAAGAAGAAGTTGGTGATAATTTTGTTCCATTCTTTCAAAGATGGAGAAGTTTAGCAAGTCGTTTTCATATTGAAATACCTCAACATGTTTTTCCAAACTCTCCTAGTCCCATTGAAGTACAGCTTGCAAGTCCACTACTGCAAAACCTTCATAGACTTAGTCGAAAAGGTTGTCCAACTTGAGAAGGTCCTTATTACTAAAGGAGAACTAAAATATGGCCCTAAGAACATGAACACAAACCCACCTACAGACAAGAATAAATACTAGGTCCAGAACAAACACATTACCAATGATGGCATTGTTGACGCTAAGGCGGTAAACACAACAGGTCCTATACTTACTCTTAAAGGAGCTCCACCAAAAAATACATAAATGACCACACTGACATCTGCTACTAATTCCATTAAAAATAGTCACAAAAATCAAAATAGTCAAAATCAAGGGCATCCATGACAGACCAGGCAATTCCCAAAGAGACGCACATATAATCCCTTGGGTAAACCAATCAAAGATGTCCTTAAAAAGCTCCTTCAAAATGGTGTCATCACATTAGAAGACTATAAACCATATGACCTAGGACAGTTTAAGCCATCATAGTGGGACAACAACACTTTCTATGATTACCACCATGCTAAAGGGCATACAACCTCTTCTTTTCAACAACTAAGAAAATTGGTACAAGACCTCATTGAAAATCACACAATTGAACTAGATGGACAACAATTTGCATCAAATGTAAACCATACTATTCACAAAAACCCACTGGAGGACCATGGTTCTAATAATCCCTTTACTTCAAGTCCTAAGACTAATAATAATTATGCCAACTATACCCGCACCACATTCAATTATTCTACAGGTTCCATTATAAATCATGTTCAAGCTATTGACGAATATGTCAATACCATTACTGTCAAAAGAGCACCTGAATGCAATGTCACTACCCATGGTAGCAAAGTCACCATAGCTGGTCCTTCTCTCCCTATGCAACCGAAAATCATGATAACAGTCCATCTGCTAAACAATCACAATCAGGTCCATCTTCCAAGTAGTCACAACCTAAGGGATAGTTCAACCTTACTAACCAACTAGGAAAAACACCTACTCAAATCTATATACTTAATCTATTACGCATTGCTCCCGCGCATAAGGCCATAATTGACAAAACCTTACAAGATTCCTTCATCCCTCACGACATTGATGACAACTAGTTTGAAGCCATGGTGGTATACTTAACCACTCCCCATCACATAACATTTTCAAACCAAGACTGCTTGTCAACAAAATCCAATCATAATGACACATTACACATCAAATTCTTTATCCATAAGCATAAGGTCAGATGAGTTTTAGTAGATGGTGGAGCAAGGTTGAACATATGCTCCTTAAAACTAGTTAAGGCTCTAGGCTTCTCTGATGCTTGCGTAGATGCTACAAAGAGCATTATTATAAAGGTGTATGATGATGAAGAACGTTCCTCTCGAGGTATTATCACTCTTCCTATAAGAGTTGGGCTGATCATTGTGGATACAACTTGCCAAGTCTTGGATCTTGAACTACCCTATAACATATTGCTTGGTTGACCTTGGATCCACACCCTCAAATTTGTTCCATCCACCTACCACCAATGCCTGAAGTTTCCTTTTAATGACAAAAAAATCACCATACTTGGAGACCCCGATCCTTTCCAGTATTGTACCAAGGGGTATCTCAGAACATCAAGTGCCCATTAATCGAGAAGCTTCGAACTCCTCTTCCTCCAAATTTCTTGACCCATCCACACTTGCTAAATCACCCATGTCCACTCCTTCCATTTCCACCACATCATCTTCCTTCATTCCTAAGGCCAAACCTAATGTTAAGATCCAGGACCTAGGCTGTGGAGAATTTAAATTAAACATGGCCTACTACATCACCAAAATACCCAAGTCTCTTAAGGCCTATGGTTGACCCTATTTCAGAATGGAACCTAAAGAGATTTTCAAAGTTCCTCCAACATGGATTTTTATAAAATGGGGTGACATTAAAAAATAAGACATTGAAGACCTATCAACTTGGATCTACAAAGACCCAAAAGATTCATCTCCATTACTAGTCCAGATATATGGCATAGGCTATGACATAATGAAGGAAAAAGGCTACGATGGAACTAGTGGCCTTGGAAAAAATAAAACTGGAATGTGGGAATAATGCGTTCCCGAAGACCAAAATATCTTGGGTTAGGGTATGGGCTACCCGAAAATAATGATCAATGTACCAATGTACTTTTGAGTGAGAGAATGAATGCTTTAGAAAGTGTCAAGACTATTGGGGAATCCCTTATCGAAACTAAATCCCATGAATGGGAATTTGGCTCCCAATGATCCCTGAGTGATTGTTGCCTTGATGAATTGTTCCTTGAACCTAGAGAACCTACCTTTGAAAAAATATTTTGGAAAATGTTTAAAATTGATCCAACATAGAATAATGACAACCCTAAAATCCCAAGGAAAAGAGAAGACTGGGATAGACTCCTTTTCCCAAGGAACAATGAGAAGCATGAATTATCTTCAGATCCCATTAGCCATAATACCAACATACCTATCTAGACATCTGACAACAATAACCCTCACTTGGATTCATCTGACTCACCACATGACACTACTGACCCCAATGTCATTCCATTTGTCCCTTATTTTGACAATGAGTATGAATCAAGTGAAGGAGAATACTGGATAGAATCTGATTGGGAGTTGGATTATGACAATTTTATCTTTAACCTCTTTGAATCCATCAACATGCTTTCCGCATCCTCCCCACCATTCACCAATACTAATTATGGTATCTCCTTAGTCTACCCACAACTAATTGATTGGGACCAACAAGGCCCGCTAGTTATGGACATATTTCAGAATGATGAAGCCATTGCAAAATTCATGGGATTGTGTGAGGGCATACCAAGTGGAGACCACAAGGCTAGATTTTCTATTGACCTAGATTGTGCAGCCTACTTCAGGGAGACTATTTCATTCTCTAGTCACAAAATTAAAAATAAAAATAAAACAAAAAATGACACATCTTTAGGTGAAAACTGAAAGGAACCTTCTGACAATAAAAAAGTAAAAATAAAGGATGTATTTGTAGGTAAAAACCTCTTCGAGGTGCCCAAGGATGGAGGACTGGAATTTCTCCCTATGACTCAGGAAAAATAGGTGATTCTCATAGAGGACACTATCGAAGTCAACATAGCTACAACAGAAGATCCCAAAATTGTCCTCTTTGTGACATCTTTGATAGAAGAAGAGAAACCTGAATTTCACAAATTATTTTTAGAGCATAAGATTAAATTTGCATGGTCCTATGTTGATATGCCTGGGTTGGATCCTGAACTAGTCTTGCACCATTTTCTATTGCTTCCAAATGCCAAGCCAATAAACAAAAGTTGTGAAAGATGCACCCACAAATTGCCTTGTTAGTCACAACATAACTTAAGAAATTGCTAGATGTGGGATTCATATGGTCAATAAACTATACTAAAAGGATTTCAAATCTTATACCAGTCACAAAGCCAAATGGAAAAATCCACATTTATACAGACTTTCGTGACTTGAATAAAGCATGTCTAAAGGATGACTTTCCATTACCAAACATAGACATCATAGTTGACCTTATAGCAGGATACGAGATGTCCCTCATGGAATATTTCTTGGGTTATAATTAGATTTGAATTGCCCCTGAAGATCAACATAAAATAGTATTCACACGTCCTTGGGATACATACTACTGAAAAGTCATGCCTTTTGGTCTCAAAAATGTCGATGCCACATATCAGAGAGCCATGAAAACAATATTCCATGACATGATGCACAAGCTAATGGAAGATTATGTGGATGACCTTTTGGAAAAGTATTTGATGCGTAAGGATCACCTTAATGTGTTAGACAAAATCTTCAAAATACTAGAAGAATACAAGGTTCACTTGAATCCTAAGAAATATGTCTTTGGTGTAACATCAGGAAAACTTTTGGGACATATTGTTTCTTGTAGAGGCATTGAAGTTGATCTTGCCAAAGTGAAAGCCATCTTAGACATGCCTCCTCCAAAAGGGATAAGTGAACTCAAGACATTGCAAGGAAGGTTTCAATCTATCTGACACTTCATAGCACAACTAGTCGACAAGTGTAAACCATTTCAATATCTCCTGCACAAGGGCATCCCCTTTGTGTGGAATGATAGATGTCAAGAGGCCTTCTAACTAATAAAGGACTATCTACTGTCACCACCTATTCTAATGCCACTAATCGAAGGGAAACCTTTGATTCTATACATTTCTACAACAGCTTCAACACTGGGGGCATTACTAGCACAAAATGACCATGATGAGAAGGAAAGGAAATATACTACATTAGTTAGACAATGGTCATATATGAGCTAAACTACACATCCATTCGGCATGCTTTTTTAGTCATTGTCTTTGCTGCTCAAAAATTAAGACACTATATGTTGAATCATAGGACACATTTAGTGGCAAAGATTGATCCCCTGAAGTATCTCTTGAGTTGCACAACATTGACATGATGCTTGGAAAAGTGGGTAATGATCTTGAGTGAGTATGACATTCAATATGTGGAGAAAAAGGCTATAAAGAGACAAGTGATAGTAGATCAACTGGCATACAAACCTATACAAGGAGATCATCCATTGGTAGTAGAATTTCCTGATGAGTCCATATTTCATGTAGAACCTAAATCACCTTGGAAAATTTACTTTGACAGGTCTCATACTAGTCATGGCTCAAGAGTAGGAATATTGTTTATCACACCATAAGGAGATTCCATTCAGAAGTCATTTTACATCGCCTTTCCATGTACAAATAATATCGCAGAATATGAGGCACTTGTCACAGGACTCAAAATGGCCATAAAATGGAAAATCAAAAATCTGCATATCCTCGAAGATTCTCAGTTGGTCATCAACCAAGTCAATGATGACTACGACACCAAGGATGAGAAGTTAATGCTCTATAAACAAATGGTTGACAATTTTCAGCCATACTTTCACATGGTTGCTTTTGAATAGATTCCTAGGGCACAAAACAAGGTGGAAAATGCAATGGATACAATTGGATCTCTCCTAGACATTCCAAGCAACATGCCTCAATTTGAGTTCTTGGTGGAACAACTTTTGGTTCCTACATATGACATTCCAAAATTAGAAATGGTTTGTGAGCTTGTTGGTCCCGAATCACCATGGTATCAAGACATTTATGACTATCTCCAGTCCCAAACCCTTCCCCCAAACTATCCAACAACCAACAAAAGTCCTTTATCTGTAAGGCTTTCCGCTACACCATCATTAGTGACACTCTATACCGCCATAGCTTTGGCAATACCCTTCTTTGATGTATTGGCACTAATGAAGCACAAACAACCTTACACGAGGTACATGAGGGTATATGCAGATCTCATTCGAGTGGTCCTACTTTAGCCAAGAAGATCATGAGACTTGGGTATTATTGGATGACAATGGAAAAGGATCCACTTGAGTTTGTCAGAACATGTCACCAATGTCATATACATAGTGATTTGATCCATGCACTAGCACAACTTCGGATGATCACTTCTCCTTGGCCTTTTGAATAATGGGGACTCGACCTCGTGGGAAAAATCCATCCTACCTCTTCTAATGGTCATAAATTCATTATCACGGCCACTAAGTACTTTACTAAGTGGATCGAAGCCATCCGCCTCACATACATAACCGGAATTTTTTTTCCAAATTCATTCTCAACTACATCATCTATTGGTATGGTGTTCCGCAGTCCATCATCACAGACAACGAGCATCCTTTCAAAAATCAAGACATTCATGATTTATGTGAATGCTTCCACATCCAACATCATTTCTCCATGCCATACTACCTGCAAGGAAATGGTCAAGTTGAGGCGTCCAATAAAACAATCATCAAAATTCTTAAGAAGACAGTCAATGATGATCGTCGTGATTGGCACATCCAACTTAACCCTGCTCTGTAGGATTATCTCACCAACATCTACACACCTATAGGAGCCACTCCATTAGTCTTGGTCTTTGGAGTTGAAGCCATCCTACCCATCAAGGTTGAAATTCCATCCTTAAAAGTCTCCACAAAGGGTCTGATTGATGATGAAGAATATAGACAGTCGTGACTGCATGAATTGGAAATGTTAGAAGAACATAGATGCAATTCCTTAAATCATTTACAAGCATATTAGAATTTCCTCTATCATAGCTACAATAATAGAGTCATGGTCCAAAATTTTGACATTGGTGACCTAGTCCTCATGCAAAATCCTAAGAATCAGTCAGATAGAGAGAAACCTGGCAAGTTTGAGCCCAATTAGCTAGGTCCCTACATCATTACATCCTCTTTTGGTTCTAGAGCATACCATCTAGCTACTCCAGATGGTGAACAACTGATAGAGCCTATCAATAGTCTACATCTTCGAAATTTCTATGCATAGCATCAGAAGCTAGGCTGAAAGCCATCAAAAATACAAAAAAATGAAAAATATAAAAAATCGTCACTTTGATGAAAACTTGGCAAATAGGCATCTTGGTGACACCAAAAAAATATTAAAAGAAAAAAGAAAAAATAAAGTAAAGAGAAATCCCTTCATCCAATAGTGAAAACTTAGTAAACAAGCGCTTTGGATAAGTACCATGGTGAAAACCTAGCAAACAAGCACCATGTGTAGTCAGTTTTTCTTCACCATCTACTGTCACTCTATCTACCTTAGTCCATAATAAATACCCATTTTTTTTACATCATCATGACACCTATCGTAAAACCCTTCCATTCCTTTCATGACTGACAACAGTTGACATGAAGTCGTACATGTTGTCCATTCATCACCGCAGGCACTTCCTTTTCACATCCTTCAAACTTGGCTAGTCCTGGACCTGACTAGGGGAAATCTTTTATCATCTAAATGTAGTGGGTATCACACATGGTCTTAAAAATTGAAAAATGTCCTAAAAAAAAGACCTAAAAATTGAAAAATGTCCTAAAAAAACCTAAAAATTGGAAAATGTCCTAAAAAAGACCTAAAAAAAATGTCCTAAAAAAGACCTAACCTAAAAATTGAAAATGTCTTGAAAAAAGACCTAAAAATTAAAAAGTCCTAAAAAGACCTAAAATCATAAGATGTTCTAAAAAATCATAAAATGCCTTAAAAAAAGACCTAAAAATTAAAAAAAAAACCTAAAGAAATACAAAAAAATCAAAATATGACAAAAACACAAAAATAGAGTTGTATCTTGTCACGTTAGTTATGTAAGTCAGTCTTTTTTATTTGTCTAACTACGTTGTCTCTGTGCATTTGCTATGTAGGCAAGGCTCATCTCTAAGCCCCTGAGACATTAGGTCGATCCTTTTAGGTTGTCAAAATAAAATCATGACTCAATCTTTGGTCATCAAGACAAAGTCATTGGTCATGTTGAACTATGAGGTCTCTGAGTGTATGAAATAGGCAAGGCCATCAATCAAAGAGCCCTTGAGGCAACACTAGGTAAGTCCACTAGCGTTCATGACACTGCACTGGCACACACGTCAAATATTTTCAAGTCAAACAAGTCATTGCAAACCAGACAAACTCCTAAAAAAAACTATGGTAACTATTTTATCAACATGTCAACATCGGCATGTAGTCAATTTTGTCAGCAAAAGTCAAATCTGTCCAAATGAGTCAAACTCGGTCAACTTTAAAACCTATCAAACCGTCAACTTTTGGTTGTTCTTTAGATGTGTCCTTCTGAAGGATCACCCTTGTCATTTAATTATGCCTTAGGATGTGTCCTTCCTAGGCATCATCACTGTCATCTAGCATTTTGAGGGATTCTCTTGGCATTTGAGGATTGATCCTCTTGAGATCGACATCATTTAGGATGTGTCCTTGAATTTGGCATCACTTGGAATTCATCATCGTGGCACCATCGAACCTGAAATATTGACATCAAAACACTTGACATTCAAACACACTTGGAAAACACTTGGAAAACATTATCTTGGAATTTTGTCCTTTGATCTTTCATCATGCTACTAGTTTCTTGAGGATGTCTTGACAATAGGATTTAGAGAAGCAATGATGTATCTTGATGGTTGGCTTGTCTCGTCTTATTTTTAGGCAATCATGTTGCTAGTTCCTTGAGGATGTCATGGTAACAGGATTTAGAGGAGCAACAATGTTTCATAACTGGTCTTTATTGTCTTTCTTGTCTTTCTTGTGCTTGTGGTTGATTGTGATAAAAAGATTAGGGCAATCATGCTCTTAGTATGAGTCATAATCATCCTTGTCTGCAACTGCTTGTCTCAAGTGATGGTACGACCTTGCACACCATTAATCTATGCCATATCATGGTGTTTGTTGGCCATTACAATAATCCATCCTATGATGATTAAGAGCAACAATTATTAGTCCTATGGTAATATGTTGAAGGATTTCATCTCCATACTAACATTCATATCTTATCATTTTGTCTCGTTTGTCTCCTGATAATATCTTGTGATGTACAAAAATCTAATTGCATACATATACAAATTGCATTAAGTTATTACAAATTCACATATTTCCATTTACATCATTAGCATACATATATCATTTGCATTCATCAGTTTGCATTCACATAACATGTAAGTGCATACATCATCCATATCATTAAAGCACATACATCACATCATAAGACATCACATATAGTCATACATTAACACATCCATAATCATAAACATGGCATCCATCACAATTACAACATTATGCATCCATATAGAACATCATAATCATCATACATAACATCACATCATCATGGCATATAAGCATAAATAACCATCAAAATGCATCATCATAACCCTGATCATAAAATCATATATCATAAACATAATCAAAACATAATACATCTTCACATAAGATATAGCATATAAGCCACATCAAAAACTACATAGATATAATCTCAAAAAAATCATGTCACAGGATAGAGTCACGAGATATCCCAAAAATAGAGCTCGCAGGCTCGATGATCAAAATATAAAGTGTCATAACATAATGTCTATAGCATGATGTCAAGATAACAATTTCAAATGCACCTAAGTTGAACTCTCCTCATCCCCTTGAGGAGAAGACCGAGGTGACTGATGCTTGGTGATAGGAACTGATACTTACAAACCCTAAAAATGCATGAAAAATGATAAAATGACAATGGGTATGAGGTACTTACCAGTGGCTCTGCACCTTCTGGTTGTCTAAAGGTTCACATGATGTATCTGCGATGCTCGGTCATAGGAATCACCATCTTCACACGAGGTCTCTTCACTCTGAGCTCTTAAAATTTACAAGTGTGAAAGTGAAAATGAATTGACTTTTACCCATTTCCAACCTATTTATAGGGTCAAAGTGGGATTTTCTTCAATATTTTATTACTCGAGGCTCTTTTGACCAACCTTTTGGCTGCCTTTAAAATGTTGAAATCTGAAACCATTGC
The DNA here is from genome assembly GCA_007258455.2 of Sequoia sempervirens. Classification (NCBI taxonomy): domain Eukaryota; kingdom Viridiplantae; phylum Streptophyta; class Pinopsida; order Cupressales; family Cupressaceae; genus Sequoia; species Sequoia sempervirens. Next base: position 398,290,117 of record VDFB02086081.1, on the reverse strand, counting down.
GCCATTTCTTTTCTGGACATCAAATTAGTTTGTCGGGACACTTTCCAAATTTTCTTGTCAAGCCAAAATTTGCAAATTTTCCAAGGGGGCATAGATACTTTGTACCTTTGCTGGGGCATGTTTTGAACTGAATTTTCTTTATCACAATGTGACAGGCTACATTATGACAAAGAGGGGAAAAATGTAGACACTTAAAAATGACCTAGGCCTGCAAGCTCTATTTTTGCCACATTCTTCCTAGCATAATTAAAATATTTAATTATGTCCTATGGTCCACTTTCAACTATTAATTAAATTTCATAATTATTTAATTAATTCATGTCTATTCCTCTTGATTATTTAAATAAATAAATTTTATTTATTTATTTAAATGTGTCACTAATTCTCTAATGTCTTTCCATAATTAAATAAATTCTTAAATTTATTTAATTATCTTGGTTCATTAATTCTTCTTGATTATTTAAATAAATAAATACATCATTGATTTCTAAAGTCTTTCATAATTAAATAAATTCATTAATTTATTTAATTATTATCCACCTTGACATTTTCTATTTTGAATAAAATTTATTATTTAAAATGGTCCCACTTTCTAATTATCCTCTTTTTATAAATAATTCAAATTAATTATTTTTGTCACATGGTCCCATCTTTTGAATTAAATTAATTTTTAATTCAAAATAGCAATTTTCTTCCATAAATCAAGTAATAAAAAATTATATTATTTGATTTTCTAGCTCTCTCTTTTTATGTGCCATTCTTATCTCCTTGTCACATGCATTTTCAACCCTTGATTTGATTTTCTCAAATCAAATCTTGTCCACTCATTTCAAATTTACCCTAATGTTTCCCTAACCCTAATTGTGGGTTGTCACATTGAATCTTGTCCATTGATTCTAGGGCATTTGTCAATCTTCAATCTTGGCCATTCACCCAAAATTGCATTTTCTATAAAATGGCAATTTTGGTCTCATTTGCACATCTCTTAGTCTTTTGACATCTACATCTCTCATGCTCTTGACTTCATACATCTTGGCATTTTCATTTTGCATTTTAGGCATACTTTAGTCTTGCTTACTAGTTGCATAGTTGCATAGTGTAGCATTTTGTGATCAAATCCTTCAACATTTGCTTAGGTCTTGGCATAGTCATAGGTTGCTCACACAAAATCTGAGGGAAAACTACATATTGCAGCAAATAGAGAAGGTGCAATGGAGGTCAATCATGGAGGTTGAAGACACTAGGTAATATCTTTCTTTGTTTTCATGTTATTTCCTCCTTTGTACTTCATTGTTTACTTTGGGTTTTATTTATTTATGCACTAATTGCTAACCTAAATATTTCCCATAGTTATAGGTAGAAGCATTACAATATTTTTTACAAATGTGTCGTGAGTGAAGGATCATGGGGTCCAAAAGTGGCAATATGGAAAAAAGTATCTGATGACTTTTTTTAATCCAAATTTGATGAAATGAAAATGGTTTATTGATAAACTTGTCATCTTTCTACCAATATAAGATATTCCTTATTTGGAATTAAATAGATAATTATTATTGATTTAATATATGCATTCTGACTAGAGTCCTAATTGATAGATTGATTGAAAAACATCTATAATTCTTAAACTATTTAACATTTTTGAATTTGATAGATGTGATACATTCTATGCTTCCCATACTATATGATAAAAAAAAAATTAAAATGAATTTCAAAAATTTTAACCAAGTTATGGTGGTTAGACAAATAGGTTTTTATATTTTAAAAAAGTTTTAATAAAAAAATTCACAACTAATTATTTACTTGCAAAACTACAAAAAAAAATGTGACACATCTGAGCATGTGTCCTCTACTTATATTGAAAGTTTCAAAAAAATGTATTATTTTTTGCTTGTACTTTGGTTAGTCAGACATGCACCTGCTTTTTATTTTTTCTTGAAAATTTAGTACTTCTACATTAAAATTTCAAATTTTCACCAAATAGATTTACTTTTTTTGAAAAAAGGACTAATACCTTAGAAACTACATTCAATTTGCTACAAAATTTTTTCTTGCATATTTTTCAAATTATATTAATAATTTATTCTTGAGTTTTTATGTCAAGTTTCCTAACTCTATTTTTTTGAATTTTCGTTGCCACTTAAGGGCCTAGTTTGGACCCCCATGATCCTGCATTGACCTTGTCGCCAAATTGAAAAAGAACCAAAAAATTCTAATATCCATGTGTATGTGCAGAGCTATGATGCCTCATTGCAAAAGTGTCGCTATGCATTGCAAATGCGTCGCATCGGGCTACAGAAGTGTTGCCCTAATTGTTATGTCTTTGCTTGTCCTATTTCTAACCTATATTTCACTATCAAGAAAAACATGCAAGGGAAGTTTTTTAGGGTACATATCAGGGGTCATGTGTTGGTTGGCCACTACAACTTGTATACCTAATCTGTGTGATGTGGGGCATGAACTACGTGGGCCATCATCGCAGGTGCTCTAAAGGATTTGAAGTAGGAATCTAATAGGATCTCTTTGAACTCTCAAAGAAAAGGGTACAAATGAGCCTATAATTCACCAAGATTCACATATATGCATAGCCAAACCTATGGTTTTATCCCTGTAACTCAATTTTCTCGCTTCACATCTTGTCTTGGTCACTTCATCAAGATCATATGACCTTTTTTTGTCTTCTATGTAGTGGAACCACTCCCGTGACCTTGATCACAATCTCAACCTAAAAATTAGCTTTTTTGCTCGACTTCTTGAGGGGGCAACACACTAGAATTCCTTCATACACTGGGGCATAGAGGGGCATCGAGAAAAAAATAAATAAAATTTTAAAATTTTGATCTAAGTAGTATCAGTTATTCAAAGAAACATAATAGGTGCCTTTCTTCAAAGAGGTGAAAATTTTAGAAACTTGAAAATGTCTTGAGTATATCACACCTAGATTTCACCTATTAACACCATTTCTCTCCTAATTCACTTAATGCATCTATTTAATTAAATAATGTTCAATTATTTAGTAAAATTCACCTTTTTCTCCTATTAATCGAATAATTAATTTTATTGAATTAATTCACCCCCTTCATGCTAGTTTTCTTCCCTTTTGATTAAAAAATTTCAAATTATTTAATTAAATGCCATTCTCCCTCTTTGATTAAATTATTCACAATTATTTAATTAAAGTTCTTAATTCCTCAACTTGCATAATAAAATGATTTTCTAAATTTTTGAATTACCTAATTTTCATCTAATCATTCAATGAATATTTTCATGGAATATTCCCTTTTCAAATTCAATTCTTCCCTCCACATGAAACATCTCCAACATATTTCCTAAAATTTAAGGATTTGTTGATCTCACATGGATTATTGATCATTGATTAAAATCCTTGATCCATGTCATCATGAATTATGGACCATTTATCCATTTCTTGATCCATGTATTCATCTTCAATTCAAATTACTCCATTGATTAGAATTTTAAGTCCCCGCTATTAATTCATTCAAAAAATCTATAAATACTTCTCACTTACATGAAATAGAATCAACAACCATTGAAGAAAACTTACTATACCCAATTCAACACTCAACTTTGAGCTTTTGAGAGCCCTTTTTGCATCATTCCACCATTATCAACCTTTATTAAGCTTTTGAAATCGACCAAATAGATTAGGAAAATTGAGCAATCCACATCCAATATCACTCAATTTGCACTCAATCACAATGGGATTGCAGGTTTGCACCATTAGTTAGGTTCATTGCCCTGAATTTGATGATTAATGCTTTAGAATTGAACTTTTCTTAATGATTTAGGCTAATTTCATTGTAGTGTCTTTAATTGATCATTTTCTTAGCTTATTTTTTCATTTTTGTTATATGATCAATTAGATTAATACACTTACAATATGTATATACATGTTTATCTATACATATATATACATATTTGCAATATATGTTTATATATTTCCACACACATGTAGACATATATATATAGATATATATTTATTTAATATTCTTTATTCATAAATAATTATGCAATTCTCTCATGAAAGATTCTTATCAAGTTAAGGACACATTAATAAGAAAATATGGAAGATGGTAAGTCAATATCAACTACCAAGGCACCATGATAAAATGAGACAAAAAAAAAAAATAGTAAAACCAATATGATGTTATGGCACAAGGTACCATCTCACCTATGACTCAAGGTTACAATTTTTTGTGTGAAAGTTCTTAGATTCATGGTGCACTTTTCATCTCAAGTTGATCTATTTCCCTCTCCTTGATGATGCTCTCCCTCCTCATCTAGGAGGGGAAACTAGTTTCCTATATCCACGGTATTTAACCAAAAAGGAAGTTAGTCCATTAACTATAATATCATAAAATAATATAAATAATTCAATCGTAATCATCATAAAGATAATAAAATCATATCTTTATCTTTTAACCAATATCTAACTAACATTTTCATTCAAGACATCATAAATAAAATATAATAATATCAATATAAATATCCACAAATCAGAGTTTTGAAAATATTATTAAAAATGGATAACAAGGTTTTGGTTAAAATAACATAATTTAAATTGTTTCAGATAACACCATTGAATATAAAGGTGTAAATTTAGGTGAAGTGATGAATAGGATTGTAGAGACCATGAATTTAAATGAATAAGTACCCAATGAAAACAAGGATAAATATTTGATCACTTTTAGATATTATAGAAGAATGAAGACTATTAAAGAAAGATAAATCACCATCAAAACAAATAGTAAAGTAGAGGGGTAAGCTATATAAGTGTTAAGATACTTGCAGAGAATCTATTTTCATTGGGTATTTGCATATTATTTGCACCAAAGATGATTTTTTGAACTAACAATTAAATGTGTTGATATCATTTAAATATTCCTTTATATTTTAATTTATAACCACGTATTTTCATGATGTAATCATGGTAATGGATTTGTAACTGAATTTGGTGCCTTATTTCTATAAAAGGGCCATCATTTAGGTATTTTGGGATTAGAAATTGTTGATACTTGTAGGGAAATTAATGAAAAATTATTACTATATTTCTTCCATCATGTTTTTTTGTTTAATTAGGTTAATAATTTTGGTCATGTATACTTGTACAATTGTAATTGTGACATCAGTCAAGTCATATAATTTGTAAAATTTAAATGATTTGTAAATCTATTTTTAATATTATGAAATATCATATTATTGTACCATTATTTGATTATATTGTAGTCCCTTTCTTAATTTAATAAATTCCTTGAAACATTACACCATTTATGTGTAATTGTGAGTAATCCTAGTTACGCATAAAATGTTTATGATGTCTCTTTATAATTTTGAAGTATATTTATGCAATCATTCTAGGAATTTAGAATCTAAACCCTTCTTTCCTTTCTTTTCCTTTTTCATTTTCTTTAAATATTTCAAAATTTTGATCATAGTTTTAATGATTTTGTAAATACTTTGGAATGATATCTAATATATATATCTTGGATGCAATTTTTTTGAAGCTTTGTAAATTTTTCATAAATTGATCCTATTATTATGACTCTTGAAGAATCAAATTCCCTTTGTAAAATAATATACTACAAACCTTTGAGTAATCTAGTGCGTCAATACTTGACAACCAAAGCCTCAGGATAGCTAAATTCTAATTTAGAAGTAAATTTTTTTATGAATTTTATTTTGGTTGTATGTGATTAAAAATAAATCAATAGAAATATGGTAGGCCAACATATATACAAGGTAGGATTTTATATCAAATATGGTTGTGTAGAGAAGGGGGATTCACTACTCATGAGTCTCTTGCTTTCCAAGAGAATCCCAGGGAATAAAATTCCCTAAACTACCTTGGGTTTCATTTAATCAAACTAGAAGGAAGAATGAAGAAATTGCAAAGAATAACCCAAAGGAAAAATATCGCATAAAGTGATTAGACAAACTATTTTAGAGACTAAAAGAGTAGCGTAATGAGATCTCTGCCACAAAAGGAGCAACTCTCAACCAGAGGATGACAATGTAGGATTAGAACACCAATGCAGTGTGTTCGAGTCCTAGCGGTGTGCTAGCATCTTATATGGATAGAGTGCTTGAATCTTAGGGAACGAACTTCCCTAAACTACCTTGGGTTTCATTTAATCAAACTAGAAGGAAGAATGAAGAAATTGAAAAGAATATCCCAAAGGAAAAATATCACATAAAGTGATTAGATAGACTACTTCAGAGACCGAAATATACTTAGGATATTGAGATCTTTTCCACAAAAGGAGCAACTCTTTGCCAAAGGATGACAATGCAAGAGCAGGATGCCAATGTAGTGCACTGGAGTCCTAGAGGTGTGTTGGCATCTTTGTGTGGACAGAGTGCTAACCATCTAGACAAAAATGCCATGGGCCTACTAACTAGCTCAGATATGAGGTCCATTTATCCAACTAGATTGAGAAAAATAGGAAATGCTAAAAATACACAAGGAAATGAAGAGCCCACTTACAAAGAGTCTTGCATTTGAGATCTTCCTCCAAGCTCCGCTCAGAAAACCTGCACACAAGATGAATGGGGGAATATTTTGGGGTTGTTTTGGGGCTTTTTGTAGTCAAACCCCCATTTTGGTGTTATGAATTCCATGGATAGCCAGATAGATAAAGTTTACACAAAGTAAACAAATATGAAGCGATAAAAGAAAACCCTTCTCAAGGAGGAGAATCTGTATCACAAGACAAAGCTACAATAAGTTATTTATTTGTAAATAGAAAAGAAGCAAGAGTGAATTACCAACAATCCATGGCCCCCTCTTGACTTGATGGACACACTATTGATTGCTACCAAAGAGAGATTTGGTTGTTGGAGGGACCTCAATCCAACAAAGCTTCACTATAGAAGCAAGATTGAGAAGAGAAGAGCAAGAGTGTAGAGGCAGAGTGAGAAAGTCAAGTGTTAAAATCTAAGAACTTGCAAAATGAGAGGAAAGGAATGAGTTTTATGTTGTTGCATGGGCAGGAGGAGTCGTTACTCTCATATTTTGACTTCAGGGACATATGTCATGAGCCAAAGATTCCAAGATTCCTTATTTCAAACTTAGAAAAATGTAGGGATGATAGCACACCACATGGACATCTACATACTGTGTAGGTGTCCAACTCATCATTTTTCATGAAACAAGGTGGCATACTATTTTTGCTTCATCATTGGTCCTTATGGAGTTGAAATCATGAAATTTTGACCTATAAGGTTCTTGTCATAAATTTATCTAAGCATAATAAATGTGGGGGTCAAATGAGAAAATGTGAAATTTTCCCTAGGGTGTAATTTTACGACATTACAGGGTGATCCCACAATATTGGTTTACAATTTTCTGAGAGATCCTGATTTTTGCTGAAATCACATATTTTTAGAAAATATAATGATTTAAGCCTTGAAAAGTTCCATTTAAAGGATTCCAATTGAAGAGGGTTTTATCAAACCACCTTAGATCAAACCCCCTTGGATAGAACCCCACTTGTTTTAAACCATACCTATAGCAGAGTCTCCTTTACACCTATCAAAATGCTGATAAAAAACCACTTCTGATTTACCTTTTGGGGGATCAAATTAATTCATTTAATTTTTTTTTGTAACTATCTAGTCCTTATTATAAGCTTCCCAAAAAGTGTACTTTTAAATAAATTTTATTTTATTATTATATTTATTTTTTATTTCTTGTGAATGTAGGTTTTTCACCAAAAATCAAGCTCTTTGTTCTACACGTGGAAAAATAGCCGATTTTCAAAAAAAATTGAAAAAAATGAGTGCACTATATATTTAAGTTCTTGATCCAACAAAAAAAAAAAGAAATTCGATACATACAAAAAAAATTATTTTGTATATAGTCTGCCTATGTCTGAACTGTAATTGGTTTGACTTTAAAACTTGATTAAGGAAATAATATTCAATAAAACACTATGAAACCAGATGAAAGTGATAGATATTGTAGTTACAAATCTAAACTAAAAAAATATAGAATTTTATCCTTCATGGAAAAAAAATGATGTTGTATACGGTGAGTATCACTCCTTAAAAATGGTGTTTACTGAAAAAAAACTAGTAGTATACACCTAAAATCGGTCATGACATCTAATTAATTAAATACTAGTTATTTAATTAATATTCGACTACATATAAATAAATTCTCAATTTATTTATATTGTTCATATTTTCTAATTCTTGAAATCTAAAAATCATATTATTCTAATTTAATTAAATAAACAAATTTCATAAGCTTGTTTTATTTAATTAAGTTTCACTAATCCTGGATTAGGAATTCAAGCACATGTCTACAACTTTTTATCCCACCTCACCAAGGTCACATGAAATTAAATAATTCTAATTTTTAAATTAGAATTATTTTCAAACACGTGGCTTATTCTTCACACACTTCTTCAACCAACTTTCAACCACATGGCTTATTCCTCACACACTTAGGTCTTCCATCCATTTGGCATGTTGCCTTTGGTCAAGAGATTCCTCCATCCATTTGTCATGTTGTATGTGGTCAAGGGGACACCTTCTTGATTCTCTCCATCTCTACCGTTCATTCCTTTTGTTTGAATCTAGATCGTCGATCGTTGCCACCTCACAAGATGCTTGGAAAAGCTTATAAATACAACCCTTTTCCATTGTATTTGGCATCCACATTTGAGTAGAGTTATCATGTAGGAATATCATTTGAGCATTGGAGAATTTTGGAGTCTTATAGTTACATTTCATATCATGTTTTGCATCATAGTTAGATCTTAGAATCACACTTTGCTTCATAGTTGCATTTTATGTCATCCTTTGCATCATAGTTTCATTTTAGATTAGCATATTCATAGTTAGCATTTGAGCATATGTAGAATCATCCTAGCTCCATACCATAGTATCTACCTCGAATAATCTAACACCATCATCCATTCATCATAGTATCCATTATCATTTTCATCATATAGTTTCATGTAGGAATTTAATTGGCTTGCATGTTTAATATTATCCCATTTCTCAAGTTGTCATTTTAACAACCATAGTGCACACAAAAATCTAAGGGCCAAATGGTTTAATAAATATTTGAGAATAGAGGACAATGATTTACTAATATTCCCACATTTCACACACACAAAATGGCACCCACCTTGAGGCACAACCCCATTTTTAACAATTTTTTGGAAAAGTTTTTGTAAACAGGTTGAATGTGACATTTTAGTGCGACTGTGAGTTCTTTCAGTGCATCTAAAAAGTCTTTTAGCGCATCCAATCACTGTTACAGTGCATCCCGAAGAACTTTCAGTGCATCCAAGCATTGATACGGCATCAAAGCTTCTTTTCGAGCATCAGGAGGCAACCTAACTTTTAGTGCATCTTACACTTCTTGTAGCACATTGATGGTGTCCTGGCATACATTGGATGATACTTCTTTTTAATTACATCTGAATGATCTAATTATCAGCATGGGATGACTATTTGGTGCTTTATAGTCAATCTTAAAATGGTCATATCTTGGTCATACGGAGGTCTTTTTGGAGCTTTTTTTTTAAATGGGGTAGAATTTCATAAGCTATGCAATGGTGTAGGTTTTTCTCAATTTTTGTGGAGTTCAAATTTTCAGTTTTACACCTAAAGTCAAATCACGTTGTAACTTGGTCTAAGTTTTAGGGTTTTTATACTTAATCATTCATCTAACCCTCATGTCTTCTTATTTCTTAATCCCATCTAACATTTTGAGCATTTATTGCAGGTTTTAAGAGGAACATGGATCATTAAAGTGAAAGAAAAAGCATTTGATATATATTGTACTAAATATGCTTGTCAAAGACAAACTTATGCAACTACTAATGATGTATGCAAGGGTTGGAGTTATTTGAATGTTTTCTTTTAATTAAGATAGGCATCTAGCTTAATTAAAAGGTTAAAGAAAACCATTTTTTTGTGCTTGATGAATGGTAGGAATATGCTCTCCCCTTTACTGGGTGACCAAAAATCTAGACCCATTCATTTTTATTATGTTTTATCCATAAAGGGTCTGTCTTGTGGGAAAAAGTAATCACCCAAGGGAACGACCCAACCGATAACACACTAAAGCCAAGCGACTTCCAACCGGGATATAAATGTGGGTACTTGAGGAAAGTTCAAGTATCACAAGGATTGTTCTGACAAGAAGGGAAACAATGGTATCTTGCCATATGGATGATCCCCAAAAAATGAAATTCCTATACTAGAACCCTTTGTTATAGCAAGCCAAAATCCTTATTCTATTTACTAGCACAGAAGGTCTAACCTTTGAAGTCGTCCCACATTTTTACAACTTTTAGTAGAGATAAGAAGTATGCCATGGGAGATTCATGGGTACTAAAGCTTCGCTACCCCGTAGAAGTGAGTGTCGTGGATGGGAGCTAGTGGGGTCAAGCTTCTAATCATCTGCTAAAAGTACGTGTAGTTGGAGTAAAATCCAAGTGGGAATCCAATAAATATTGTCCTACACAGCCTTAGGATTGTACATGTTTGATGTGTTTTACCAATGTGTTTTGAACAAATTTCAAACAAAACATCACACACTTGAAGTGAAAACCTTGATTCAGAAAACATCCTCTGAAACAACCAATTCTCTAACTAGAAAATTGAAAAAATCAAACAAACTTGCAAGAAACTGTGACGTTTTCCCAATTCAGTGCATCCAGTGTTTGTTCTGGCACATTTACACCATTCTCTAGTGCATCCATATGTTGTTATAGCACTTCAACTATATTTTCCAATGCATCCATTGCATTATGTAGTGCATTCACCCATTACTACAGTGCATCCACCCAATACTTTAGCGCATTCAAGCTATTCTGTAGCACATCCAACCAATCATGCAGTGCATTCAAGCCTTTTTTTGGTGCATTCAATCCATTCTATAGCACATCTAGGTGTCTTCCAATCCATGTGTGCAATCTTTTAGTGCATCTAGGCTTTGTTTTAGCGCATCCATTAAATGCAAAACTCGAGAGTTAAATTTATCCCCTGTTTCATAGTTTGAACCAGAATTTAGTATCTTTATCAGTCTAGAATCATTCCTCAGGTACCACAGATTCTAAACTTGTTAAAACTAACCTCTACAAGTGGAATTCTCTAATCTAAACCAAGATCTAACATCTTAAAGTTCTGAAACATAAAACCATCATGGCGGAGGTTGAAGGAAATTCCTTTCACAAATTCCACCAAACTGAAATAGATGAGGATCAATTGAATTCTTTAGCTCATCAAATAAAAAACCTTCAACAAAAAATATGGGATATGCAAAGGGAAACAACCATAGAAAGATATTTGTTTCCAAACATTTGTTCCTATTCCTCTAATAGAAATCTAGACATGATACCTTCTCCACCAATAAATACATCATCCAAGTTCAATTTCTTTGAATTCTTGAAAAAGTTAAATGAGAAACCCAAATCAAAGTCTTCAAACACAAAGGATATTGAAAAATCTTACCATGTCATGCATCTATCTTCATTTCCCACAAGCCAAAATAAATCTCAGGATTCTTTCACCCAAGTTAACAATTTCATCCAACCACCTTCATCTATCATACCTTCTGCATCTAATGATTCACGTCAATCTCTCAGTCCAAAACATGATAACATAGACTCTTGTATACCTCAAGATCAAAGCATTATTTCCACTTCATCCAATGATACCAAAATTCCACAAGTTCTTCCAATATTTGACCAACTCTCAAAAAATTTATGATGATCTCCTCCTTTCACTTTTCATCCACAAGGATTCCCTTCCATCTCAAGAGAAAAGTATCCTTCCAAGTCCTCCTTCCACTCCATCTGATGAATCCATACCATCTCAAGATTCCATTGCATCCTAGGAGCATGATAATTCTTCCATCCTATCTAGTGATGTCCTACCATCCGATGATCAAGATATGCTTTCTACAAAATCTCATGATTCCCTTCCTCATCAAGATCAATATATGCTTCCATGCAAGGATACCTTTCATTCCATGAGGATGTTCATCCTTCTCAAGATATATGCCTTTCATACCACTTCATGATGATTTCATACCTAGTAAAGAGAAAGCTACTCCATCTTCTACACCTCATACTCCTTTTCCAAGTCAAGATCAAAGTACCCCATCATTCCCATGCCAAGATCCTATCACACCTAGTCAAGCTATCCAAGAACCACACACCTAAAAATTGGGATCCTCCACCTTTATCTGCTCTGGTTTACTTCCAACACCTATCCTTTCATCCATATCATATCCTCCCAAAAATGGACTTGCATCTTGTTTCACAAACAACACATATCCCTGTAAGGAGAGCTTAGGTGTAGAACAAACTCTCCTAATGCCAAAACCTCAGGGAAGAATGTAGAGGTGACTTTAAATTTTTCAATTATAGTCCAATAAGATGCACATGAAAAGAATAATAGAAAAGAGAAAGACATACACAATTGGACACCAGATTTATGTGGGAAAACCCTTACAGGAGAAAAACCCACCACACCAAGAAAAGTCTCTTTGTATTACAGTAAGTAAAATTACATACAGAGATCAACTTCACTTTTTGATGTCAATTTTTTATAGCAACAACATTTTTTGATCAATCTTGTATAGGAATACTCTCTGAAAACATATAATGAATTCACACAGATCAATATGTATCCAATCGAACAACACTTTCACACACCGAACAGATCATCATCATCAACCATTGCAGAGAGTAATCAATTCTCTCACAGCCTGTTGATCTTCCACACAGGAACAGTTACAACAATCCAACTACCAATGGTTCTCCTTCTACTTCACTCATTGGTTCAAAACAGACCATGTCAGATAGTCGTTCGGTCAAAAAATTCAAACAGAATCGCATGTCGGTGAGACACTAGACCATGTCTCCCCGATGCCAAAATGCCCGATCACATAGCTATTGGCAAGACCAAAGGTATTGGAAACACCCTAAGAAGCCAGACCGATAACAAATCAAGTCTCCCAGATATCACAAGAAAACCAACTGTCCATCAACAAGAGTCTAGGAGATTTCATCAATAGTTAATGTCACTTCGATATGTCCATTGATAGGACCAACACCATCGGAAAGAGATCATACCGAATGCAAACCCATCAGCTAAACACACTCTATCGAAAAAACATCTCATCGATATCCACTGCAGAACTGTCGGCTAGACCATCACTATCGCTAAGACTTCACACCGATGTCCAACTCTTGTAGCTCTATCGACAAGACCATCGCTATCGGCGAGAGCTCATACCGAACACAATTTTTTGGCAAGAGAAACGCTATCGCCAAGAGTTCATACCAAATGCACCAGCCTGTTGGCAAGAGGAACATCCATCGGCAAGAGTTCTCACCTAAAGTATACCTATCGACGAGACCTCCACAGTCGCTTAGACTCTTATCGAGCCTTCATGTCACCCCAATGACATTCATGTGTAAAACCATCGGTGAGACTCACACTATCAGAATGAATCACTTTGAAGGTTCATGCCTCTCCTCGATAATCACCAGGAATCAACCCATTGGTAAGAGGTCTGCCCAGATAGAAAGAGATAGGAAATTCATAGCGATAGACATGTCTTGCCGATGACTCCCGTTAGCAAGATAGAACCAAAGTCTCAGTGACTTTAATCTTATGAACACAGCTGCTGGTCGGTAAGACATTTTGAGGGTCTCACTGGTTTTTCTCTTTCAAGAGTTTCATGTCAGTAAGCTTGAGGCACATTTTCCAACAATCCCATTGGTAAACTGATGTTTCAGAGTATGAACTACAAAGGCAAAGGATTAGACCTTCATTAACAAGGTATCCTAGAACCCCTTTTTACTCAAGAAAACCCATATTACCATGGCCTTGGTTATACACCTAAGTGTCCTAGTCCATCAAACCTACCATCTATCCTAGGTTCTCATCCTAGTTCATCAAGCCTTCCATCTGTCTTTGGTCCTCATCCTAGTTCATCAAACCTTCCATCTATCCTAGGTCCATATCCTATTCCTCAAGAACAACAAAGGCACACATCATTGATGCCCTTTCAAAATTCTACCTCCAGCGACTCATCCATGATACCTCCATACCATTCATCTCCATCCATCTCTCCTATTGCTCTTGGAAGAAATTTGGGTGCCAAATGTCAAAAGCTTCCATATAAAAATTCACATGTATCAAAGGATCAACATGTCTCATTGAAGAGGCATGCAAAAATAAAATAAAATTTGATTCACAATCAAAAGAAAAATAAAAAAGGGCACAAAGGCCCATCAAAGAAAAAATTAAAATTTCCAAGACCACAAAGGTCCATAAATCAAAAGGAAATTTCAAAAGGCCACAAAGGCCAATCAAATCAAAAAGAAAAATTTCCAATACCACAAAGGTCCATAAATCAAAGAGAAAAATCTCAAAGGCCACAAAGGCCCATAAAGCAAATATCAAAGTAAAAAATCATGTGGATTCCTAAAAGTCTCATAGAAGCAATGAAATCTAAATTGGCACCCAAATTTGTTGAACCAAAAGCTTCCTCCAATCTTCCATTTAAAAAACTTTCACCTTCCAAATCCATTTTTCCTCCATCACTCCACCACCCTTCAAGGTGTGTGCCAATGTCGACCTTGCAATCCTTTCCATCTATCCATCAGCAAGCCTTCCCACCTCCTATACATTACCCAACATTCATCCCCCATTATTCTCCTTTAATCCAAACCTATGGATAAGTCCTCAATTCTTCCATCATACCTTTAATAGCGCAACATTTATGAGTTTAATCCCCATTTACATGGTTTATTAAAGGAATATTTGGTCATGAAACTTGATTCTTAAGTCCTTCCTCCATCTCCCTATCATCCATATCCTATTTTCCATATTCCTCTTGCACTCTACACTTGGAGGGGAAAGTTTCATCCATCTTATCATTCCTTACATTTCCACCTTTGATCTTGACAAGGTTAAGGATCCCCTTGAGCATAATATATCTTATCCTATATGATTTATCCATATTCCATCATTCTTTCTAAATACATCCTTTCTTCATTTCCTTGGTCTTGATGAGGAATAGGGGCAAAGTACTTGGGCCTTGTGTTTGTATCTTATCTAGTTGATCTTGATCATCCCATTCATTATCCTTATCCTTGCATTTATTCCATTCCACATCTCCTAGCTTATCAAAATCCATGTCATCATGTCCCTTTGCAACCCTGAACCTTATCATGTAAATCACATTTGAGCCTAGCTATAAAACATTATCCAATCATCATATCTTTTGTCAATCAATCATCAACAATCATCAATCTTATTGTACTTAGAGGAAATTAGTGATCCTAAGTACCTATCATCATCATGCCTT